>JAULBZ010003292.1:0-16734 GCA_032360805.1 Neoturris breviconis
CATATCTGATGACATAGCCATTGCCAATGTTCTTAATCATAATTGTGTAAATATAACAAAGACATTACCGATTTATCTATGGAAACCCATTAACATTTATGAAGGATTAGAAGACTTTGAGAAAATTATATACAAATTTAGTAATCATCCCAGTATAATAAATATTCGATCCTCAAGCAACGAAACAAACTACTTTGAATTCTCTCATGTATATCCATGGGAAACATTCAAATTTATTTTAAGAACGCAGAGTTCTTAACAAAAACAAACATTTCTACCTGAGGTCACGCAAGAAAGGACTTTTAAGACAAGATGATTTTGGTAAACGATTAAGATTTTGCGGAAATGTTTGCAACATTGGCTATGACCAGGATTTTTGGAACAACGATATTGCAGTCTATTTGGATGGTAAAGGTTTTGCATTTAAATCTAATCAACAAGATCTGATCCGTGCACCATCAGCTTGTGAATGAAAAAAAATCTGAAGTACTTAGTTTCAATTGTGTTGCAAAAGGCAGAAGGTAATGGAGCTTGTAATGCAAATTTTATGGTAGCGATATATCATGTTAAAGCTGTAGTGTTATGTACGCAATACTTGAATAAATAAACGCCCCTGTCAAATAGTAGAAAATGTTGATTTTTAGCCTGCCAAACGAAATATTACTATCACTTTGCGGCGGCGGCGGCTTTCAGATTTTTTCAATAGACTATGTTCCCAATTTTCTAATAATTCGAAATTGGTACGAGCATTAGAGCCAATATTTTAGTATTTGCTAAAATCTTTTTGATTTCGTCCTCTCTGTCCTGAGTTTTGCATAAAAGAGTCTAAGATGCCTTTTCGGTTCTATATATTTGAATATGGTTCTGTGCACATTACGACGGCTGGACAACTTTTTTCGAAATAGGAGATTATATTGTTATAAAACAAAAATCATAATTCGAATAAATGTTGAGGTAAATATCATACCAAGATGACAAGGGGAGAAGTGGAGACTTTGATATTTGTATTTTCCATGTGAATTTGACTGCATTCAAGTAAAAGTTATGGTAAACGCCGGTGGATCTAATGGCGTAATGCCTATTCCTTGGGCCTATTGGTATCTTGCTTCTGTCCGATATCCACTGTCAAAATGTTTTTGCTTGCGAACTTAGGGTCCCCATCCCGACTCTGCAACCTTTCAAATACTGGTTGCGAAGCAAAAAGAAGCAAGAGGAGCGAGCTTTACATTTGCGACGCTAATTTGGCAGGATCCGCGAGAAAATTTATATTCCAAGGAAAAGAAAACAGACTACTATCTTCAATGCACCTTTTTCCGCGTTTTCATTTAAAAGTTTGATTTCGTTTTATTGTTTTAGCTTATTAATCTGCGCTGTATTTGGCCTGCTAGAGTTTGCCTTGACACAATACTTTCTCAATCCTATGGCTTGTGGATGTATTTTGGTGTGTCTAACTAGACCCTTTTTACTTAAATATTGTACTACTCTAGAGGTTTGTTTGTTGGGAGTTTTATTCCGTGTTTGGGGAAGAGAAGAGACTGAAGAGAAATGAAGAATCTCACACAAGCTGCCTCACACAACAGTAGAGCTTCATCTCTGATATATCATTGTTTGTGTAATTGTGAATGCATATTTTTTTATATTATTTTTATTAAAAATATAATACTCCTACCATAAACATTATTGTTGGTTAAAATATCCTGCATATTTTTATTATCACGCTTTAATGTGAAAAGTGATTTACATTTATGTTTTCCGAAAATTGAGCTTTACGAAGGTAGATTTCTGTGGCGTTGGAGAAGTAATTTGGCTGAATTATTTTAAAAGTGGCAAAAGCTTTAGGTGAAGGCTTACTATATCCTAATTTTCCTGGCTAAAAACGATATTGATAACGAGTTCTTCACTTGTTATATATTTTTTAGTCGCAATATATATATCCACAAATGTGGATACCTATGTTATGCTTTTACGACGACAATCTCGTTCCCAAGATCCTTATTTTTTTAAATGTTACAAGGATTGAAGTTCTTTTTATCTCGTCCGTCAAGAAAGCTTCGTTCTTGATGAAAATTTGTACGTGCCTAAATTTGGTATCAATTTTTCAAAATTATGACCAGAAATATCCTTTTTGTCAAATTATAAGGCAGATTTTGGCCAAAACTTAAAAGTGCTTTGTTTTTGATGAAATTTGGTACTGATTCCAATCCTTTGTCTTTCCTTTGTTCGGGCTCTTTCCTTTGACGGTTGCCTGGGCCTGTGGTCCTTGCCTGTTGCCTTGAACTCTGTTACCTTTCCTTTGCCCACTTGTCTCTGCCAGGTATCTTTCCTATGACTGGGGTTCTTGTCTGGTGCATTGGCTCTGATGCTTTTCCTTTGGTGAGATCTTTCCTTTGCCTATGGTTCTTATTTAGTGCCTTGGCTCTGTTGCCTTTATTTTCCCCTCTTGTCTCTGCTTATGTTTGCCTATCTTAGACCTTTCCTCTCTGCTGGGAATCCTTTGACTATTCCTCATTTTAGTCTTTACCTGTTGCCTGTTTTCCTCTGCCAGCATGTCTTTTCCTTCAGAACAAAGTGACACGCGCACGTTTCGCAGTTCATAAATATTGATCCGATAGATTATCTAATTTATTTTTAATAGAATTGACATTAACCATATTCAACCCCTACAACCACAACCACAAACCCCAAAAACCGTATAAATGCTGATTCGCTAATCGTATTATGCCCAAAATTTGTGACTTTTCAAATTATTTTATTTGAAAACTGTGGTCCCAAAAGTATTCTAAATATTTTCTCTTAACGGACCCAGGACCACTTTCGACCCTAGAGAGCAGAAATTTTCAAAAAATTTATTTAAATACAGTATTATTTTGGTCTACACGACATTACAATGGTTTATTATTGTGTAATAGTTGTGTAATAGTTAAAAACCATTCATAATTAGCAAAGGTAACCACATAATCAATTGTTCTAATTTTAATTTCCTTTCTCGCCTTCCATGTCAGGTTTTTACGGGTACTGCGGTTGAATGCGCACATTCTGCATGAAATTATGACGTATGTAGTATTTTGTTAGATTTTCGGATATAGTAGAGCTTGGGAAATATTGTGGCCAAGTTTCAAGTAAAATGGAGTAGTAATTGAAGAGTGACCGGAATGTCGTACATTGTACTCTTCCCCGGTTATTAGACCCCTCTAAAAAAAGCTTGGGTCTTATAGGGTTAATATAAGATATAGCTACATGTGTATTTATTACGAAGTAATTTGAGTGCAATTGGTGAACAATTTACTTCTTCAGACTTATTTGAAAACAATTTCAGATCTAACATCTGCTAATCAATTTTCTTATATAAATATATCAGATATGCAGTATGATATATGCAATGCGCATATACAATACGGGTACAAAACAATCTTACAAGTCACTACAGAAGTAAAAAATGATGGTTGTTATAAAATATGTCATAAATGTGTCAATTTACTTAAAACCCAACAATGCAATATCAGCGCAAAGAACTAATTAAAATTGAACAAGTCTACTACTACTTACTACTCTTGAATTAATGATTGGCTAGCCTCGTATCCAGAACCTATATTTTTCCTGCATATTTTTTGTTTGATGTGCTTTCTCTTCATATTTGGTTTTCACTATGGTTGTGTATCAATTGGATTCAATTGTATCTACCCATGGTTTTTTATGGTCTATTCACCTAAGTACCCTAAGTAGAAACTATACATTGGCTCAGAAGAATGTGTAACGGTTTATTTAACGATTGTCCCTACATTACCTTGGAGAGGGCTGTCTATCACCCCTTACATTTCATGAAGTAAAGGTCCAAGTCACTGTAAATTTTATGATATTGTCATAAACTTTCCTCGGATCATTTTACAAATATTTTCTTTAAAAATATGATTACGAAATAAATGCTGACGGAGGCAAAAATGTTATGTAAAATCTACAAGAACTAATCTAATTCTTTGTAACTTTGAATTAACAAAGAAACTGTTCTTGAGAAATAGTTAGAGAGTACAGCAACTTACGTGCACATGATGATAATTGACACACCCCTTTTAGTAAGGAACTTTCTAAAAAGCCCAAGCTAGGTATGATTAATTGACTAACAGCATGTAGCATGCTATGCGTACTTATTGGATTTATCGATTTTATATCAAATTATACAAGCAAAAAAAGAAGCAATAGAAGCCTTTTTATAATATTAAATTGAATATTAAACGATCAACTATATGTGTGATCATTGTTTATTTAGTAATAGATGAAAATTAGCCGTTCGTACAGTGGAACGTCTCTAACTTGAATTCTCTCTAATTCGAAGAAACATTGTGGTTACTTCAGATTTCATGTGGAAATTATTTTAGTAAAATCTTCTTAACTAAAACAGAATTATTTGAACGATTTACGAATGATTTTGGTTTATTATTGTAAACATATTTTGTGTAACTGGACGATAACAAGTCGAATACCTTTCTGTTCCGAATAGGTTACTTAAGTAACACGAAGGTAATACAACGTAATTAAAACATCTTTGCAGTTCACATACAGGATGATACTATTTTGTTGATCGCAATTAAAAATATATTCGTATAACAATAACAATAATTAGAATAATACATCCAATGCATATTGATGTGATAGCTGACGATCTTGCTCCAGCGGAGGCTATTTGTGCCCCTTCTATATCATTTTCTTTAAGAGCTGATGTTACCTAAATAAAGCAAATAAATACATATACCATATTTATCCTGAGGATATATTATTTATCAATAATCAGTCTCATAGGCTTGTTTCGGGACTCTTTGGTCACGCCACCTAATAAATGCAAGAGACCTCCAGTATTCCATTTCATTTCTTTATGACGACAACTGTATTTTCACCCGAGTATCACTAAAATCTGCAACTCCCTCCGATTTCCTTTGATAAATAGGCATCGAAAACATCATTTCTGGATCTTTGTTCCTTGTGGGTATATGTAGCTAGACACGGCTATATCAACTGATTTTTAATTAGTTTCTTTATGACGTAGAATGAATTTCGTAATCAGTGGTTCTGTTTTTGACACAATACGAAAGTTTTGCCAAATTCTCAACACCACAAGAGAAATTTAAACGCAGAGAACGACCATTGCATTTTCTTAGAGATTCATCTCGGAAATTAGGTCTTTATGCAAACGTGGAAAATTCTGTTCAGCATAGCAGTCTAATACGAAAGCTCATGGAAAAATTCAAATGCCATTCCTCTTGCTAAACAAAACTTTCAGGCTTTTTGTCTAAGTTGAAATTTGGAACTTTTCCACGTGTTCCACTTATACTCATATTACCAGATTTGTAGATACAGAATGACCGCAATAATATAAATGCAATGGGGTAACGTATAACTACCTTTTTGGCCCTTTTTGCGCTGCTTCTTTTTGGAGTTAATTTTGTTCTTGGGACAATACTAAGGCCGGTATTCACAGGACCTTTTTTGAAAATTAACGAGCAAAAAATTATTTGGTATATATCAGATAAGATATAGAAAAAGATAGAACAAAGATGAATAGATAAATGTAGTTGTTAATGTTAAATCTAATAGAACTAAGCTTTTTTGAGGCTGAAAAATAATAAGGGAAGGGTTGATTCCGAAAGCCAGAGATTTTTCAAAAATCGTGAAAATCAGGAATATTTTAGAACTAATGTATTTATAGCAAAAAAAAATCGAGCCATTATACGAGCATAAGAGCCATTTTTGAAGTTAATTGCATTATTTGTAGTAAAGTTATGAATTCATAGATCGGGCCGTAATTTAGGACCTAAGGATATAACTAAGGACATTTAAGCTCATTTACCACTAAAGTAATTCCTCATATATGGCAATAGCCAGTCCTAATACCCGAAGGATAGTATTTAGCACTGTATTTCTGATTGTGAACATATTATATCCTAATGTTACTGATCTCTGTTACTTTCTTCAACAATCACATCCCCTCGTAAATAGTAACTTGCCAGGGTTAAAGTTTATGTAACATTGTTTATGCGTTATTGGTAAATGGTAGCACAAGCTGTGAATTAGTCAGAGTATAAATAATTTAAAAGTCACGTGACATCTAATCAAAATCGGAAATACCTCGATCTGACAATGTATTTTCCACGTTCATTTGATGTCAGCCATCAAACTCACCTCACAGGACCTAATAACAGACACCAATCCGACAGGCCAGAAGCCACAAAAACAAGCAAACAACGCCAAGCACTCATAATTCGGTACGTGTGAAGATGCCATCGCGACATGCGATGTGGGTTGTTGTGTTATTATTGTCCTGGTATTTTGAAGCTAAAGATAAAAAATAAATATCCGAATAATGACGTATATCTAAATTTAAAAGACTTCACAAAAGGCAGCTTAAAATACATTTTGCATTAGAGCGCATATAACGAGCGTTTTTTAAAAATACATAATAAAATTTAATGTCTAATACTGTTAGACCCAGGAGTACATACATACGATTTTAAAAAAGAAATCCGAACTTGGATTAATTCTGCTATATAAAACCTAGTTCCCCTAAGAATTGTATATCTTTAACAAAATGTGGTTAAAAGTATTTAAGAAGACATTTTTCCATTCTGTTTTTGATCAATTCAAGTTAACCTGCCTAGTACTGAGTCGGGGTAGATTGCCTAAACTCTTTTACCTTTATTAAATATCTATACGACACGCACATTTACAATGCATCATTTTCTGTAAATTATGAAACATAACCTGATCCACGTTTTTATATGGGACATTCAATGAAAAGACGTGAATATTATTATTTTGATATGCTTTGTTCTATCGTCTTAACTGCTGACTTTGAATAGGTTTTCTTTCATTGGGGAAGAGAGTAGCACAACGTAAAAATTACCTGATATTGCGGTTGAGTAACAATAGGTGGTCCACTCAATTGTGGAGGATACTGTCCATGCTGTTGCGGATTAGGAGAAGGATTTGGCTGCGGGCACGGGTGAGTAATAATAGGTGGTTCATTCATTTTTATAGGAAAATGCCCACGTTGTTGCGGATTTATATTTGGCTGTGGACCTGGATAAGGTTCCTGTTGGTTCGGATATGGATAAGGTTTAGGTTCTTGTGGATTTGGATAAGTTGCTGGTTGTTGTGGATATGGCTGAAGAGGCACATTATGTGCTTGATAACCTTGACTGACTTCATAAGTAGGTGAAAGAAGAGATTTCTCGCTTTCTTGTTCATCACTCATATTTTAATAGGAAGGTCTAGAATAAAGATCAATTTTAATTTTCGGTAATTTACACAATGCAAATGACCGTCCAGATATGGTTGCAAGTTACGTCGTATGAAGACTTATATTGATATCAGTTGAAATTCTCATAGACTAATGTTCAGTTGGATTCTTAGATATTATAACTTGGAACATTGAATAAGTACCCTCTTTCTAATAAGCGTTTCCTAACATTACTCAGGGTGTTTGTTACAAGTGTTAGTCAATTTCCCAAAAATTCCAATTGGAAAGAGAGACATACCCAAAAAGTCGTAAAATATGAATGATCTCAAAAACGTATGGCGATATTGGTTGTCGAAACACACTAAAACTCAGAAATTGAAAGTTCTGTACCAAGCATTTAAGCACAGTCAATAGACCTTATCCTTGAAAAGAGAAGTATTGATCATGTTTTGTTTATTCATTTGGAAATTTCTGAGTAGCTATTTACTGCTTGTAAATACAGATTTACAATCGTTTCATAAGGAATAACAAATACGTTGTTCGCAACAGTTTACTTTTCAAATTACTAGCAAATAAAAAAATAAAGTTTCTAATGTTTTATACAGATTATATTTTCTTTCCAGTCAGTTTTGTAAATACACATTCAAAAGGAAGGATCCGACCTGTATGTCATAAGTATGTTGAAACGTAGCATATATGTCAATGCTGATTTAAAGCTCCCTGGAAAGGATGATTTATTGTTTAACTTTATTAGCCATGGAAGTTTTTTGTTCAAAACCATGAGGGGAGGGTTTGGGGCATAAAGAACCGCTGACTCTAATGACATGAAACTTAGTATACTTGTAGAACAACTCAGTAAATACACTTTGTCGAAAACAATCTGATTTAAAGTCACTGGCACCTGTTATTACGTCATCAGTACCATCATTTTTTTTGTCTTTAGAATTCTGTAAAATAACAACGGCCTAATATGTAAGAACCACTAACGCATATGGCTTGTAATTTGGTACACTTAACGGCTTTAACAATATTTTTCTTTTCCAAACAAAATACCCCTGTTCAGGATTAATAAACAAAACAGTTTTAAAAAATTTAATTAATCCCAATCCTTAGTAAAACTTAGTAAATGTCTGCAAAGTTCAATATCAAACCATTAATAGGAAAAACGTTATGACAAAATGAATATGCCCCGGCTAATAGGGTTATTGCAGATGCTTTTCTGTTATAAAATAAAGAGATATACAACACTTCATTTTCGTCTCACAACGCTAAATCATCATATATTTTTTCACAATTGAATATGTGTAATAAAATATTACGCGTACCATTCATATGTTTACATTGTTGGCGAATTTACAGAAGAGCCAGTTTTATTGAAAAGGCAAATAAACACTCAAAAGATTATAAAGCAAAAATTATTGTATACCTTTTTCAACACTGATGTAGCTTGTTCCAGTCGATTGTTGTTGTTGCCGTTGTTGTCAAAGTAATGACTATGAAGTGTAAATGTGTGGTCCTGAATTAATACACTAAATAATTTAAAGGTTATGCGTTACGCCGAACACTCATATGTTTACTTAGTTGACGAATTTACATACGAGACAGATTTATTGAATCGGAAAATAAACACTCAAAAGATTATAGAGCAAGATGGGTTGCATACCTTTTTTGAACACTGTTGTAGGTTGTTACAGTCAACGTAACGAATACTTATAACTTCATAAACAGAATGTATTTTACATTTCCTACTACTTATGTTTCCTTGTTAGTACATGGCAACATTATTATTGCGCACTTATCTCATATTTATCAGATAATCTGGTTCAATTAAAGAATATTTAATTTAAAATTATTCAAGTTAGTTGTTCATGGCATGTTCATTGCTGTAGTTGTTGACTAAGAAATGTAAATGTATGTTTAGCTCTTCTAAAATTCATTTTATTGAATGAAAACACTACAGGGTTTAAAGGTACAAAATCACTTGCTAACTAAAATTAACATAATGTTTACCTTGCAAGTAACCGTTACTGGAAGTGTCGATACATAAACATGAAAATGTTAGTTGAATAATGTCTTCGGAAATCCTGTGTCTTCTGTATTCAGAGTGTGGCAACCATCTTGTTTGGTCAAAAATAGACACTTTCTGATGTTGTTAGACCCTGACATCTTCAGGTTATGGTGAAGGAGTGTCAATACCAACTTGATGAACTCTTGTTCAAAGTGCTCAGTGAAGGCGCTGGTGAAAACTTGTTCAAAGTGCTCAGTAAAGGTGCTTTTTATATTTTGACCTTAGGGTTGGAACATAATTTAATATTTTTATTTATAGATTAACATTTTCGACCAATTTGCTAAAATAAATCATTGCGAAGTATGCTAGATTTCTGACGCGAACCTTTCTCCAATAAAACTACCGTAAAAATGTTCCGAAACTAAGCGCAATCCAGAAAGAAGTAAGGGTATTTATTAATGACTACTAATGAATTCCTAAAAGTAAGCGTCCGGCAAAAATAATTGCATAAGAACTAAAGACTTTCACAACTAAAAACACCTTCAGAAGAGGTATCCGGCTCTGACGTTGATGAAAAATCTCAATATCATCAACGTCGTGAACATTCAACTTCATGATTTGAGATCATGCAACTGAACTAATTTTGAAAGTAAGCGCCCCGTTTAAGTTTGGAACGTTACGGTATTCCTCGCAATATTTAAACCGTTTATTTCCCACGTTAAGTCAAACCACTAGAATTCGATGTTTACACGAAGTAATCAATTGGAAGACTTTCATGCAATTTGTTACCTTACTCTGAAATTGGTAGCCATATTGGTTTGCAGTGAGATCTCTTTCAGCTATACAAATTTTGGGCCCTATTTACGCCTGGTCGGCTAAGCATGGGACAACAATAAGCAAGACATGGTGACCTCTCTATTCTTTATTATTAAGCTAATTTTCAACATATGCGAAGCAGGAGGATTATATTTAATTAATTTATGGGTGCCTTTTGTTTTTACCATATTTCCACAGATAATATTCTCCTCCATATTCTTAGGAGAGTCAAACCCATGACATTATTATTTTTATTTTCTGTTAATATTATGGTATGGTACAATATGGATTAGGATTCGGAATTCTTTTGCTGTTGGACATTTACGTTTTTTTCAGGGATTAACTTAATTCTGAACAAGGGGTAAAGTTTTTGAAAATAATCAAAAATTGTAAAAATAATAATCGTATTTCAAAACTTAGTTTTCAGTACATAACATAATTATATTATTAACTGATAAGAAAAACCGGGAAGTCTAACACAACTATTTTATTGATAAGAGAAATCGTGCATGTAATTACATGTCCTATTGGAGGCTTAAATTGTCTTTAAAACCGTGCCGCTATCATCGAGCAAATATGTCTTTGATGTTTTAATCTCTAATTTGAGTTGTGAACCAATTGGACAAAAAAGTGTTCAAAGTCCGCAATTAACTTACTAGAGCAACGTTTCTAACGCTTAATGTTCAAATCTTCAACGTTGTTCTAGCGTCTTTACTACAGACTTTGAACAAGTTTTTACTCACTCGATACTTATATGTATATCCAGCAATCTTTCATGTCGTGGATCTTTTGTTTTTGTATACAGCAAAAATAGTGTGCATTTATTCAACACTGATGTAGTTTTGCTTTAATTCTTCTTTTAAGTATTTCTGTATTTCGACAGTAGCTAATAGCATATCTCATCATTTCATCCAGAATGAGAGTCATACCGCAGGGTCGGTAAAAACGCGATAAAGGAAATTTAGTTACAACAGTTATATTTCCTAATAAACATTTGTGGACCAAAATAAAACTATTTGAACAAAATATTGTTTCTAAGAAATTCCTGTCCCGAGGGTCAAAAGGGACCCAAAGGACTACTTGGAATAATTCTTTGGAAACATTAATAATACAAAAATAAGCCACCAAATGTACGTCAAACTTTATACAGAAACTTGAAAGGTAGTGGTACACTGACACTACTACAAAGTACCCGATACATCAAGTTATTGGAACGAACGCAACACCTCTAAAACACACCCAGTAGACGCACAGCGTCTTACCTATGTCAAAATGACGTCGATCTGACGTCACATAGTCAAATCGACTTCTTTCTAACGTTGATACAACATCTTGTGATGACGAGGCATCACAACATTGTTAATAAACAATATCATAACGTTTCTCAGTGGACCAAAACTTGTTTAGATTCCGCGATAGATTCGCTATGCTCAAGTTAAACGACGTTGTTCAAGCCTATTTACTGCGCATTTACTGCAAATTTTGAACAACTTTTGGGCCACTGGGTTGTTGGTGGACTAAATGTTAATTCGACCTCTGTCAAGATATAATAACATCCTCCAATTATTGTATTTTTTGTCAATCTTTCCTTAAATCTCTGATTGTTAACACAACCACGTGCTGTTTCCAGTCATCTGCGGGAACATAAATTTCATCATATTTTTAATGATATTATTGATTTCGCTACACGTTTGTAATCAATGTATGTGAAAACATTGATGATAGTTTTCGTACAAATTATATCTTTATGGATAGTTCCATGCTATCTGAAATAATTTAGACCAATCGTTTTGATGGATACTTATCACAAGAAAAGCAGATGCTCCTCTAATTTAGAAAATGTCCAGAACGAAAACTGTAAATGTGAGTAACTTAAAATATATAAAGAAGAAAATATTTGGTAAGTAAGGCCACTCAAATAGACGCATTACATTCTCCTGTCTAAAGGCCGTTTTCCACTTCAGAAAATTTTCTGCGAAACGGAAACGGAAAGGAAAATGTGTACGCGTAGAAAGATATTATAGACATTCCATAGCTAGAACTTGACATCACACATCGTGCATTTTCTGAAGTGGAAATATGCCTACCATATTCGCACTAGGGGTGGGGGGGGGGGCGAGAGGAGGCTAAAATTAACACCCCCTCCACTTTCCGGAAAGTTTCAATACTATAGTATGTTCCCATCAAAAGTTATATTATCCCAAAGAGTCCCAAAAAGCCGTTACTGAATAGGGTTAATGATAAAGAATAGAGAGGCCACCATGGCTTGCTTATATATAAATAGCACAGATACACATTATCGTATGGCAGTACTTGCGGTTCTAATACCAACTTCTCCATGATGACTTTTAGTTATTATCCTCGCTGTGGTTATAGATTGATGCATTTGCAACTAAAAATCAATCATATGCAAGATGGTTGAGTTTGTTTGTTTATAGTAGACAAGAGAGTTATAAATCTGTTTAAATTCAGCAGTAAAGAAGCTAGAAAAACAACAAAAACGTTGTTCTAGCGTCTTTACTGTGGACTTTGAGCATGTTTTACTGGATTAACGTAGCTCACAGTAATTAACTAGTACAAACTTCAGAAATAATGAATTAGCCTTTTCTTTGTGAAGCATAAAGCATTACGCAAGATATCTCTTATCTGATCTGTATGTATTATCATTTTATCTATTAACGTAGACTGAGGAAGAGAAGGACAACTTAAAGTTAATTACATCAGACCGAATGAATTATTTTTCATATTTTATTGGTAATTGTGACTTCTTTGATTAGAAATATTTTAGAAAACTCAAAATTGCATACATATTTGAGAAATATGGACTATAAATATTTAAATCTGTATATATTTGTGAGAGACTAGAACGAAGGATTATAAATTTACCTAACTTTGTTTGTTTAGATTATCACTTGGAAATAAAATGACGAATAAACGTGTCATATTTTTTCTTTAACAGGAAAGAAGATTGATGAGACATAGTCGTATTCGTCTTTACCAGCGTTATTCGAGACATTGAGTTTGTAGAACGAGCTATCAGTTTTATCAGAATCAGGACTAAATCGGACAAGTATACATATATAGTGCTAACAATAAAAGTGGAGCTGGAGCACTGTTATGTATGCTATGTATGTTTTGCATAATTCTTAATTTCATGTATGGGTGTGAGGTTCTTCAGTCTATTTGTTGTTCAGCATCAAAAATTAAAAAAAGCTTCCAACAGAACAAAAATAAACAACTAAAAATACAGCAAACCAGTACCCAAAACAAAATCAAAATGAAACAAGATAGATGATAAAATAAACATGCCTTTTATACTGATAGTTCTGTTCGATTTAATTATTTCACAAAATAATTGCCAATGAAAGATTACACTCCGGATTTATGGAGTTCCTCCGAAATCCATTTTTCTCTCACTGAATACATATGAAGAGCAGTATGTGTTACAACTATTCGATTATGCTAGCACTTTGACCAAATGATTGAGTATGGTCATATTTGTTTAGCAGAATCGGCTTGTCAAAGATATTCGGTTACCGTCAGTTCTCTACATTAAAATATACCGCAGTACAAAAACAGAAATTGTTCGTTACGTCGACTGGAACAAGCAACATCAGTCTTTTGAGAGTTTATTTTCCTTTTCAATAATTGATTACCCCTATTCAATTGTAAAAAAGCACGATGCTTTAGCATTGTGAGACGAAAATGAAGTGTTGTATATCTCTTTATTTCATAACAGAAAAGCAGATGCATTAACCCTGTTAACGATAACCTTTTTACCATGTATGATCTAGTATTGAAGTTTGTTGATTTTTACTAAGAATTGGGATCAAGGATATCTTTTAACACTGTTTTGGTTATTTTGTGGTTATTAATCCTGAAAAGGGGAAAAATGTTTTGGAAAAAATAATATTGTTTAAACAGTTAAGTGTACCAAATTACATGCCATAGCATTAGTGGTTTGCAAATAATAAACCGTTGTCATTTTACAGAATTCTACAGACAAATAAATTGATGTTAATGATGACGTAATAACAGGTGCCAGTGACATCAACTCAATTTGTTTCTGCCAAAGTGTTTGTATTGAGTTGTTCTATAAGTGTACCAAGTTTCATGTTAATAGAGTTATCGGTACGGGAAACAATGTGCACAAAACATAATCTGTATAAAACATCAAAAACTGTTTTTGTTATTTGGTTATAGACTAGTTCTGTTGCTAGTAGTCTGAAAAGTAAACCTGTATTTACAAGCAGTAAATAGCTACTCAAAAACTTCCAAATAGATAAGCAAAACATGATCCATACTTCTCTTCTTAAAGATAAGTTATATTGACTATGACTGATTGTGCTTAAATACTTGTACTGAACTTTCAATTTCTGAGTTTAGGTATGTTTCGATAACTAATATCGTCATAAGTTTTTGATATTTTTCATATTCTACGACTTTTGAATATGTCTTTATTTCCAATTGGAATTTTGTGACATTGGTTAACTCCTGTAACAAGCACTCTGAGTTATGTTGGGAAGCGTTTATTAGAAGGGGGCACAATGTTCTAAGTTATATATCCAAGGATCCAACTATACACTAGTCTACGAGAATTTCAACATATATCAAAACAAGTCTGTATACGACGTAATTTGCAACCATACCTAGACAGTCTTTTGTATTGTATGAATTACTGAAAATTGAAATTGATCTTTATTCCAGATCTTTCCATTTAAAAGATGGATGACCAACAAGAAATCAAGAAATCTCCTTTTTGTCCTCCTTATGATATCAATCAAGATTATCAACCAAATGATGTAGCACCTCAACCTTATTCATATCCACAACAACCAAGAACTTATCTAAATCCACAAAAAATTAAATCTCATCCATATCCAAACTAACATCACCTTATCCAGGTCTACAGCCAAATCTAAATCCGCAACAACGTGGGCATTTTCCTCTAAAAATAGGTGAACCACCTATTATTACTCAACCTCAACAGGTAAATCTTACGCTATGTTACACTCTTTCCCAGTAAACAAAAACTTGTTCAAAGTCAACAGTAAAGACAATAGAACAAAGCCGTTCGAATTTGTTCCAGCGACTTTACTGCAGACTTTAAACAGGTGTTTGCCCACTGTCCCATATAAAAACGTAGATTCAGGTTATGTTTCATATTTTACAGAAAAAATTGCATTGTAAATGTGCGTGTCATATACATACTTAATAAATATAAAAGAGTTTAGACACCACATAATCCGCCCCTAAAAAAGCTTAGTTATATTAGATTTAACGTAGTGGGAGAGTTTATGAAGAAATAATCAAATACATGTATCTATTCATCTTTTTCTATATCTTATCTGATATATGCCATGAAACTATTATTATATGCACCAAATAATAAAAAATTACGTTGTTTTTTGCACTCTAACTTTCCAAAAACGGCCCTGTTGATACCGACCCTAGTATCGCTCAAGAAAAACATTAACACCAAAAAGGATCTACAAATCTGGTAATAAATGTATGTATGAAAATAAGTAAAATTCGTGGTAAAATTCCGAATTTTTGAACAAAAAGCGACGAATGACATTTGAAAATTTTCCAGGAGCCTTCATATTAGGCTGTTAGGAACACAGAATTTGGAGCGTTTGCATAAAGATCTAATTTCATCTGTCTACTTGATAAATCTCCGAGATGAGTAAGGAAATGTAACGATCTTTCTCCGCGTTTAAATTTTACTTATGATGTTGAGAAATTTGGTAAAATTTGAGAATTAATATCCATGTAGACAAGTTTTAAGATTTCAATTTCGTATTGTGTCCATATCCTTAACAATGATCTAAAACAGAACCAGTAATATGGATTACGTAATCCATTTTACGTCATGAAGAAACTAATTGAAGATCTGTTGCTATAGCCGTGTCTAGTCATCCAAAAGGAACAAAGGTTCACTAATGATGCTTTCGATATTCATTTACCAAAGAATTCGGAGGGAGCTGCATATTTTGGTAATCATCATAAGTAAATGAAATAAACTAATGGATATCTTATGTTTCTAAGGTCATGTGACCAAAGAGTCCCTGAACAAGCCTATGAGACTGATTATAGAGAGGATGTCCTCAGGCGAAATAGGTTATATGTACTCTTAATTTCTTAACTTCGTTCATGTGAAATCAGCTATTAAAGAAAACAATATGCACAAAGCACAAAGAGCCTCCTCTGCAACGAAAGTGTCAGCTGGCGTATCAATCATACTTGGAATCATTTTTTTGAGTATTGTTGGCTTTTTTATAATACATGGAAGATTCGAATAATAATATTGTCCATATTTTCCTGTCCGTATATATTGTTAAAAAGTTGATCAAAATTTGCAAGACTAATCTGTAAATGTTTATTTTTCGTTAATGCAATAATGTAAAGCAGACTACTGTGAGAATCGTGAATATATTTTTAACTGCAATCCAGAAAATAGTATATTCCCGTTTGTTTGTTTTCCAGAGAAGGAATGTTTCAACGCTATAAGAAGAATTTATGCCTATGACAAACTACATTGGGTAATAAAGTATAAGGAGGTCAACCTGTCTTGCTTATAGATAAATAGTTTGACCATTAGCTTAGTAATAAAGTATAAATAGGTCAACCTGTCTTGCTTATATATAAGTGTGTTGGCAATTAGCTTAATAATATAGTATAG
>JAULBZ010003293.1:0-16731 GCA_032360805.1 Neoturris breviconis
GGGGGGGTGGATTATAGGTTTACAACAAAATCTTAAAAATAATATGTTCTAAAATGTTGGATGATAATGCAGAATCAATAAGAATATTTCCTGAATATCAAACAAATACCCGAACAGAAAATTGTCTCGTCCAAAGAATCCCCCCTGCCTACACCACCCTCTTCAATCTTTTTTTAATAAATTCTGAAATAATTGCTTTTACGGGTAGAAAATGTGGGACATTTCCTATAATTTAATTTACAAAGATTTATAATCCTCTATTGCGTTTGAATGGTGAGCTGTGGTTTCTTATCACAGTAGACTATAGTAGGTCAATCTTACCGTTATTTTCTCTGTTTAACGCCCTGGGCTTCAAATGAAATCATTGAATAATTCTTTACACTTTTGGGGGGTGTTCAATAGAGATGGGCATTAAATTAGAAAATCATAAAATCGTGATGTCTAGATTAACTTGTCAATGTCAAAACGATACACATTTTTTTAAAAGAATCTCGACGAAGGGTGTACTACTAAAAGGTTCTTATTTTGGCTCCAAAAAATGAGGTTTTTAGTTCTAAAAGTTTCTCCAAATGTTTATTTTATTTTTAGGCTTAAAATCAATCTGAATTCGAACATCGATTTCGAACACATTTTATTTGATAAAGTTCGTTGTGTGTACTCCTGGTTAGAAAGATTAGGGTGTCTAACGTATATATGACTCTCTTTATTTCCGAACCACTAATGCTTATGGTATGAAACTTAGTACACTTATAGAACAACTAAATAAAACAATTTGGAATAAAATTTTGACTGTATGACGTCACTGGCACCTACTATGACGTCATCAACAACATTAATTTTTTTTAGTTTGCAGAATGGTGTAAATTGACAATGACCTATTATCTGCGAACCACTAACGTAAATGATATGACCTTTGGTACACTTATAAAACAACTCAATACAAACACTTTCACATAAAACATTTGAGTTGGTCACGTCACTGGTAACTACTATGACGTCATCATTTACGGTAAAATATACTATCTGGTCTGTAAAATAGATAATATAGTCTGTAATTTTCAAAAATTTCACATCTTTCGTTTATTTTTTCCATAAATGCTATTTGCTTGTTGAAAATATAGCCTAGCAACAGGGACTGTTTTAACAAAATTTCATATTTTCCAAAAAATTACCCCCTGTTCAGGATTAAGTTACCCACGAAAAAATAACCAAAATATTAAAAAAAATCCATAATCCCAATCCTTAATAAAAGTCACCAAATTTTAATACCATACCAATAGCAGAAAAAAAGTTATTTTTCTACAAAATAATTCAATTAACGAAGTATTCGCTTTCGCTTTTCTATTTTTTCTAATTAACACCTCCTGTTGAGGGCGTTTATTAGAGAGAGGCTTCCAAAGAGAGGGGTTAATTTAATATTTTACCTTTTAAAGTGACGTTAAATAGAGAGGGGCGTTAATTTGACAGTAGGCGTTAATAGTCTATCATTGTCTTTATATTCTTTATTCTACTAGGATGAAACATTTGATTATAGGGTACTTTACACAGAACCATTGTATAAGACAAATTGTCTCAGGCTTATTGAATTTATTATTTACACTAGAACTCGGATAGCATGATCGTACGGTCGTTGGACCGTTTGGAGGTTTATTATATCAGAGGTTAGAGCATTCCATTATCGCAGTATCATCCTTCACTTCATATATATTCAATTATCTTTATCTACCTCTAACACTATATACAAATATAAATCTACAACTATAAAACACACATGAGCCCTGGAATGCTTCACGTATATCTAGCGTAAGTTAACTAATGTTGATTGTCGCAATGGTAGAGAGCCACAAACTGTATGCTCAAATTACACAAAGGTTACTTACTTGCTTAAGAACAAGTTAACACTTAGAGATTTTTTTTTTTTTGATAACAACAATTAGCTTCCTCAGAAAGCACATCATTGGACCCAAACAACAACAAGCTTCCTCTAGCCTACGTGAATAGACCTCGGTGCATCTCGGTCTATGCACAATCGTCACATTTCCAGTTAAAAAAATCCTATAGCATTTTCAGGACTACATAATATGAAATTTGTGCATAGACCAAGCTAAGCAAGCGAATGTCTATATCGTAGGCTAGCTTCCTAGGGAAGCACACTATTGAAATAACAGCTTTGACATAAGCCCTGGGGTTAAAAGTTTCAATAATCTTTAAGAACATTGTGGGTAAAACCTTTGAATGAAATATGTCAATCAAGTATAAAAGTTATACACAGAGAAATACACAACTGCATGATCTATTATGAAAAGAGATTGTGGGTTAATTCTTATATTCAAAATGAATAGAGCCCTGGGATCAAAGTTGCTAATAAAACGAAGCATCTTCAAAAGTAATTTATCTGAACAACTATGATAAAAAACTAGCTACCGTAACCAATTGGTATAGTCTTTCATCTGTATGTATGTATAGGTGTGTGTATGTATGTATGTATATATACCATTATTTTAATCACGTGACATAGTGGCTTTATAATTGGATGGCATTTATGTAGGTTTCCAAGAGGCCAAAAATTCGCCACAAAAGCTAAAAGAAGACATTCCATTAGTAGAAAATGACGTCACGCCACATGTGACGTCAATTTTTACCAATGGAATGTCTTATCTTGGCTTTCGCAGCACTTTTTTCGTCTCGTGGAAACCAACCCTTATATTTGCGTAGATAACACATGGATTCATGCACAGGTGAATGTAAATACAATGTTAAATATTTGGGCACTACGTTGGAATAAATTACTATGATATTCTCTTCGCATGCCTCCTATGTTCACCTTTACTCCTTCGAAAAAATACTTCAAAAATATGCTGCGTTTTGAATGTGCTAAGATATCAGTGCTTAAATTCAATGGATGTACAAAGTATTTATCTTTAAAGTAAAATGGCAGTTTTTCTTGATCATGCAACATTTTGTATTCCATTTCAAATAATCGCTTGTAATAATTATGAACATTAGGTGCTTCCTCTTCGTATTCCAATACAAAAGCACCAAAAATAAATTTGGACCAATTCATAAAGTGGACAGTATGACACGTATTCTCGGTGCTACATGTTTTTGCCATTTCTAAGAATTCATCTTTTTTAAGATAATCTGGAACATTGCTCCAATCGATATGGTATGGATTTAAAGAGCGTATTTCCTTTAAACACTTCTCATTTGTTGGAATTACAGCCATAACTTTAAATTCACAATCCACCTTTCCTTCTTTAATGTTGACCATTAGATTTTTCAAGCCTTCTTTCATGTGATTTTCAACACTATGCAAAAGATTTCCCGTGTACGTGAAGAAATCTAAAGATATTGTTGAGAATATTGAATCACATGCCATTACGTAATCTTTAAACTTCCTATTCATTGAAAACATCGTCACATTTCCATGTCTTTGTATTGCGCCACCTTCTTCAAATATCTGACCTGTTAGATTATATCGACAGAAATCTACTCGATCTTCTTTCTTGCGTAAATTACCAACTGCATGAAACGATGAGCCAGCCACAGTTGCAACACACCATTGGTCTGTTGCTGCAATCAAACTTAAAGATGCATGTAACCAATGCTTGATCAGACCTTTCACATCAACGTTATGAGCTAATTCCTGATCCAATATCATCCTACATGTACTTCTAAAATCTTTTAATGTTTTGTCAGACCAACCAGAAGAAAACCATACTTGTAAGATAGAGCTCATATCCAGTTGCATGATCATCATTTGATAGAGTATCAAGTTTTTAGCAATGCAAATCTCTG
The DNA here is from genome assembly GCA_032360805.1 of Neoturris breviconis. Lineage (NCBI taxonomy): Eukaryota > Metazoa > Cnidaria > Hydrozoa > Anthoathecata > Pandeidae > Neoturris > Neoturris breviconis. The sequence goes on from JAULBZ010003293.1 coordinate 3,799, forward strand.
ATAATTCGTATCCAACAAATCTTACTTTACCATCATTGCCTTGTATCAAACCCAGCATCAAAGCTTGCAGATCAACAAAGCCAATAAAAAGATAAGTTTTACCACGTTCATAAATATTTTGCTGAATCGGCACATTCTTCATTGTTTGATACCTTTCCTTGTGGTAAGTGGATGTCTTAGCATGGAATATATCTCCGACTTTCGGGTGGCTTTCTAAAAAACTAATCAAATTAGGAGAGATCTCACGATATCGCGCGAATAACAATCCGCTGTCCCAGTCTTCAATACGTTTCTGGCCCAAATCTAGTACACCAAGTTCCCAAAGTTTTTGTTCATTAAAATAATTCTTCAAAGTTTTGTGATGTGATGTTTCTTTAGGATATTTCTCCTTGTATTCATTATAGAACTTTGGAATGTCGAGCTTAAATTTCAATCCTGACTCCACAGCGTTTACAAGTATTTCTGTTTCTTCACAATTTGCCTGATTTATGTTTACCAACGCAGATATAGATTTGCTAGTTCCAAAAGATTTCTGTTTGATATGCCCTTGCAGACAACTCTCTTTATGGATCTTCCAATGATTTTGTTGACAATCTTTGCTGCAGTACATTGCATTTTTACATCGACCACAATGGTATGTACCAATACTCGTATAACATGCAAAACAATATTGAGGAGGGCTTACTTTATTCATCGGATTCTAAAGAGAATTTGCGAACTCATTGGGGATTATAATGACAGTGCGTAGATATCGTAGATTTCACCAAATATATATACTTGATTTTATTAAAACAATATATAGAACTGTACTTACTGATGATTTCCTGTTATCAGTAGGAGGATCCTCTGTAGTGAATGCTCCTTTTTTATTTTTGAACATTTCCTGTTTTTTTATCGTCGAATCTGCAGATCCACTAACCACAATCTTTTGCAAGTCCACTTCTTGACAGTTTTTTTTATGAATCTTCCAATGATTCTGCTGACAATGTTTACTGCAGTACATTATATTTTTACATCGATCACAATGGTATATACCGCGATTTATTTGACATGCAGAACAATGGTGTGTTTGGAATGTTGCATCTGTTATATTCTAAAAGAAAATATGCAGAATTATTTTGTTAAGTTGAAATAAGCGGAACACTCCAACTTTTGCTAATACAGTTAAATCTCTATAAAGTGGACATGCTATAAAGCGGACACTTTCTAATGTACCACTGCTTATAAAACTCTCTTAAATACCCTCTGTAAAGCGGACACTTCGTTGAGACGGATACTTTTTCTGCACCAGTGATGTTCACTTTATAGAGATTTGTACTACAAATAATAACAGACTGCAAGATACTCTTCTCCGTAAATATCAATCCTGCAAAACTTCGGAACAACATCGAAATAACGTCCGAACAACGTGGCAACGTCGTTGTGACGTTATTTCGACGTTGCTCCAACGCCGTGTGCTCACTGGGAAGTTTGAGACGATGCATCAGGGTACTACTTACTGTATATTCCAACGATTGCGATATATTGCACATATGAGAATCTTCTTCTTCTTCGATCAAGTCACTGTTTGATTCTTCATTGTAATCCACTAAATCTGAAGATCTACTGGTAACTTGTTTCAGCTGTTCCTTGCTTTTGAGATTTTCGCGTTTACAAATGTGTTTATGAATCTTCCAATGATTTTGCTGACAACTTATACAACAATATAATTTAAGTTTACATCGACCACAATGATATTTAGCAGCGTCTGTATGGCAGGTCACGCAGTTTTTCTGGGTTGCTGCATCCATCATGCTCTTAAAATAAATGATTACTTTTTTCAGAAATAGTCACAGTGTCAAAGACTACCGATGGGTTCGAATAACTTGCGTATACCCTGCCGGCACATGATGTTAGAACAACGTTGAAACAACGGTAATGTTTCAGGTATGTATTCTTATGCGGTAGTTTACACACTGTACATTATGACTCGAAACAGTGAAGCGGACTGATTAACCTATTTACAAATACATGGAAACGAGGCGTTTGCTGCTCGAACTAGGAACTTGTTATAATGCAATGACTTCCTTTTTGTGAAATCCCTACAAAAAAAAGAAGTTGATGCATTGCAACAAGTTTCTGCTTTGAGTAGTCAAAACCTTGCTTTCATGTATTTGTGAATAGGTCAATTTGGTCGACACTCCTACACATGTATGAAATGTATGAAATGTATGAAATGTATAATATTATGTCATAAGGTGATAATGATTCAGCTGAAAACTACAATTAAAAACACTCCTCCATAGATGATATCCGATAGGTATTTTGAGGCTTGATACCATTTAAAAAGAGAAAATAATGGGGACTGGAGACCGTAAACGTAGCTGTAAACTAGTTGACGTACTATGTCAACAATCACTCCACAGTAATTATTTGCTCCAATTTCGGCTACTGCTCTTGAAATCTATTAGAGTAAGCCAAAATAACATAGATAGTATCGTACAATAATTCCGACGTTATATGTATCTAGAGAGGTCCCTGTCAACACAAGACGTCGAAACAACGTCAACGTCAAAACGACGTTTTGTTTTGAAATTATTCCTACGCCGTGTACCCACCGAGATACCGAGTCAACGATCTCGCAAATGTTTCGTTTCTTCGTAAAGAATCTCGCTCCAAATGCTAGTTCGTTAATATCAACTTTCTTATTTTCTAATTCATAGAATTCAACCGAAAATAACTTTATTTATTCTATAATATAAAGTACTCAATACAACAGTAAGTAAAGTCAGTTTATTAATGATGTTATGAAATAATTAAACACCCTCCTCCTCTTACGTTTAAAATATAACATAAATAAATTAATTTCTTATGCTCAGCCAGAATTCCGATCCAAGTAGAGGGGCGCTCAAGGGGAGGCACCGATTCGAGAAGGGTCGTCGCTTATTCGAACATTGACGGTAAATTCAAGTGGTTATAAACTTTTTTTGACGTTGATCAGACTGAGTGCCTACTTGGTACATGCAAGAACTGGTCGGCATATAAGTATTGGGTGGTACCATTAGACCTTGGATATTAGACCTTACCATTTTTGTTTTCTGTGTTGTTTTCTCGTTTCATGCTCTTCAACATTAACGTTAACTGTACACGAATACACAAAGATTTAATATTGTTAAAGATACGCATGCGTTTTCTTTTATGATTGGTTGATGTATGTATGAATAGATTTCTTAGAATAGAGAAGTGAATGTTTCTATGTTATTCCCATGGTAACGAAGTGTAAAATAAATATTGTTTCAAACGTATGTTGATACTTTTATTTATACTTTTTTTTTAATCACATGACTTTATCTTTGACTTTGTCTGTACTTGTGCATATTATTTCTTTTGTAATTTAGCGTATCATCTTTCATGAAATCATTCCATATATTTATTTTTGGAGGCAGGAGTGAGAGAAAGTGAAACGCTGACTATCGCAAGAAAATAAACGCAGAGTTGGTTAAATGACACCAATTCGTTTCTTGACACAAAACGGAAAAGGGCCTGGGGAGTGCTGTATGCGCAAAAAAATACTTTTGAAACCAAGCTCGTCCCCAGCCCCTTTTGAATTTTTTTATTCCGAGAAAAATAAAAAAAAGTCAAAAGGTGCTGGGGACGAGCTTGTTTCGAAACTACATCCGTTGATATTTTAATGTTCTTACTAAAGCGCCAAGAACTCTGGAATTCGCATAGCATCATTATTGTTAAACATCATCAGTCATTCAGCAACCTCGTTCCCAGGGTTTCTTGCCACACTCCAGAGCAGTAAATGTTGTAATGTAAAACTTTTATGAAGTATGTTTATATTCATAATGTGATAAAATGATCTCCTGTTTAGCGTAAAACGCGCGCATGCTTGCTTTTTGTACCGCACGTAACGATTTTTTCAACTTTTTGTCGCATGTAGCTATTTTCAATTAACTTTTTATTATTTTCTTTTGTTCTTTCTTTATTTCAAGCGATAGACAATTTATAAAAAACATCAGATATACAATTAATTAACCTCGTATATATCTACATATGTATCACTGAAACCCTTGTAGATTGTTTATAAGTCACGTATATATCATACGTACGTATCACTGAAATCAATTGTAGATTGTTAATTAGCCTCGTATATCGTACGATCGTTACACGTATATCACTAAAATCACTAGTACATTGTCTAAATCTTAAAATGATTATCTGCGTACAATTTACTGATGCAAAACTTGTTCAAAGTCCACAATGCTGTTCTAGCGTCTTTTCTCTGTTTACCGTTGACTTTGAACAAGTATTTTACTGCTAAGATATAAGGAAATTCCCATGAAACAAGAGATAATTAATTATTTCAAAGCACTAAAAACAACACAAGTAGAATATGAACTTAATAATAACAGTAATTGGATAAGCTAAACACTGTACCGTTTCACGTTGCACTGGAACACTCCTGATAAAACTCTACGCGATAAGTAATTTCGGACATGGCAGACAAGGAAGTTAAGACCGAGAAATTCATGCAATGCTATGAAGCTCAGTTATCGTGTTTGGGGTTCACGATTTAAACGTCTGTCACTTGTCTACCTGCTAAAACACAGCGCAGCAGGGTTTCAGCGTTCCTTCTAAAAGACAACGTAAACAGTCGTACATGAATTTTGAATAAAGGAACTAAATTAAACAAAAAAAACATAAAATTAATGCGCATCTATGCTTTACTTTTCAAAAAAATAGTGCGCGCATACGTTCTATTATATAAATACATCGCATCGCGCATTGCAGTTTTATTCGTTTTGCGCTAAACAAAAGATCATTTTATCACGACCTAATGACGCTATTATTTTTCGATTTTACCACTAAACGACTCTATTGAACACACAATGAATAAGTAATATTTTCTTTGATATAACATACAAACAAGATTCACTGTGAGCACATTGCAATGTCTCATGATTTTAAGGTATATTTCCACTTAGTGGATTCTATCGCGTGCTCTGCTTTTATCAAGTGACTTTTTAACTAAGCATGCGCATTGATTGGAAGCGATGTCGTTTGATCCACAAAATTATGATGATGCGAACAAAAAAAAAAGTTGAAAAACTGGCTACTTAGTCGCCGGAGTTTAAAATCGATCTTCCACACCAACCAATCAAAATTCTCAAAACGTGATATACTTTATCACAGTAAGCAAACTGATAAAGTCACCTAAAAAAAAACTAGAACCCCTAAAAATATCACCCAGTAGAAATCAGCCTTTAGTTCAACGCATAGGTTTGTCGTGGTGCACTCACAAGTTCTTTACGCAAGTATACAACAATCAGTGCACTCATTTCGAAGGCTATTTCTACTTCAAAAAATCGTGCGCAGAATGGAAACGGAAAGAAATTTAAGAACTATATTACTTTCTACGCATGCGCATTTTACATTTCTTTTTCATTTCTGAAAAGGAAAATTAACGGCCTTTAAAACAGCCTTATAAGATACTGAATTTACGTCAAAAAATAAGAAACACAGAACTGAATATTGCAAGTGGTAAGAAACAACCATATATTTCTAGATTTTAACCCTATTCAGGCCAAGCCTTTTGGGGACTCTGTAAGACTGGGGGAGGGGAAGGGGTCTAAAATAGCCCCCTTCCTCCCCTCCAAAAACCATGATGGAACGATGCTATAGTGTTGAAACTGTCAACACATAATTAGCATTTTATCAAATTTATTTTCCTGATGACGTCATCTTTGGAAAACTGGTGGTGCAAAAAAGAGTAAATATACTATATACCAAAACGTTTTTCAGGCAAAAATAAGAAGAAGAACAAATTTTTTTGATTTTTTTTTTACCATCTGTCAAAAATATGGTTGTTAGGGCAAATTATCTCTAGTTACCGAAAATATTTTTCATCAAAATAATCCTAGATAAATTGTATGAAAAATCCCCAAATATTTAGTTATATAAGCCTTCGTTCAAAAGTTATGAAAAAAAATATTAGAGGGGGCTAAAATAGCCCTCCCCCGGCCTGAGTAGGGTTTACCTCCAAACCACCTCTAAATCACGCGTATATCTCGTGGATTTTACTTATTTCTTTAGTTGTCACAGAGACAGAACATCTTATATAGATCGCTTTCATTTTGTTTATTTCGTTAGGTTTTTATGTTTTTATGCAGTACTACTATAGCTATGACTATAAAAACAAACAAGACAAATAAGAAACTTGACTTCCAAAATATTGGGAAAAAATAAGAAACTACGTTCTAGCTCAAATCCTAAGTTTTCTTTGAAAACGTATAATCAGTAGACGAAATAACTTAACTATATATGATGTCTGAGAAGAAGCTTGGCAAATTAGCCTCAGTAATTGTTAATTAGGCTCATTTAGACCCCTGCAATGATTTCCCCTTAATTTCACATGAATAAATCTTTATAAAGAATCGTCTAAACTTAATGATGCTATGCAAAAGTGTTGATGAACTCTCCAGTGGCTTCGTTGACATTGTGTATCACAATAGAAAGCATCTTCGCAATTACCACATACTAAAAGTTCACTTGAAATTTCTCCACATGATAAACAAATCTAAAAGTAAAACCAAAGAACGAATTATTTCCTCTTGTTTACCCAAATATATATCATGCATTCATTTGAAGTTGACAGTACTTGGGAAGATCTACATAATTGGATGACCTGTTTGTATACTTTGTTTGGAGATTGCATTGTGGGAAAGCACGGCTGTATGTCATACATATACTTCCACATCAAAATAAATGAGGTACCTTCTGATTGTTTTCCTTTGCATAAACGACTATATCCTTAATCTTTTTTTCCATGCGGGAAACTTCCATCCGTCGTTTCTTTTCCATTATTTGTTTTAGTTTGGATTCCTTTCTTTTCAACTCGTGCTGAAAATCATTCTCTAGGATATCCATCAGGCACGTTTGGTTGCTTGAATTTTCTTCCGGGACACTCTCGTAACTACTCAGTTGTTTCAGTTGTTCTTGTGTTGTTCTCATACGTTCGTTCACATTTGCGATTTCATACTCTAAAATTATACATTAAAGTTAATTTCTATTGCGGAAAATCCTACGTGAAAGACAAAGGAAGACACTCCATGATGGAATGTCTTATTTTGGCTTTTGCGCGGAATTTTCTGCCTAAATGTAAATCAACCTTTAGAGTATTACAAGGACATTTTAAATGATGTAGGATGAAAAACCCGACATTTAATGAATGATGATTCGACCATGGTATGCTTGTCTTTCATGGTTGTTGATTGGTACTTGTCAAGAACTAGACTGGTGGCACTAGACTACTAACTGACACTCCTCAAGCAATTCCAAACATCTCTCAATTTAGTTTGAACCAGCAATATTTGTTACATTAGGATCAACTACTGGAACTTTGTCACATTCAGTAATCCTAACTTACATATTTTTAGAAAATTTCATGAATATAGCATATGATCTTCATTAGATATTGGCCATTTTTCGAAACCACCTTTCATATTGCATATTGAAAACCTTATAAAAGTAACAAAAAGTAACAAAAATGCATATAGCAGTACTCATTAAATATATATGCTATTGACCTGTAACTTTCAACGATGACTTATTAGTTCAATTTCTTGTGCTGACATGATAATTTTGATGTCACATTGGCATGACGTCATTTGGTAAAAACATGTCAAGTTCTTGTGGATATTTTGGTATTTTTTGCCAACTTTGACGCATTATTCTGACCGTAAAAGCCCGAAATTAAGCCCCTCCCCCTAAAATAAAAATACTCCTGGTCTAAAACAATACTACACCCGAATAAAAGCCCCCTCCCGAATATAAGCCCATGGGCCTATATTTGGTGGTATGACATAATAAAGCAAGGGCCTCATAAAGCAAGGAAAATGCATTTATGTTTAAGCAGAAAGTCACATACCAAATTTCCTTACGAATCTTTTTTTTTAAAAGCTTTTCTAAAATTTTATTTTCTATACTTTTATCCAAAAAGTTGGGATTTTTATCCTTTCTCCTACATAATAACCCACTTCAATACTCGAGTGTTCACTGCTGTAACACAAAATCCTTTTCATATACCCATCCCCCCCCCCCCCCTCAAAAATTCCAGCCCTTCTCAAAGCCCGGCCCAAATAGGGTTATAATTACCTAGTGCGTATATTTCATTACTGACGTCTTCTTTTTTCTTTTCTCTCGCGACCATTCTTTCGTTTAAAGAGAATTGAAATGATTTTAGTAAGCCAGATGTACATGCTAACTTGTTGGAACGTTTCTGAAAATATAAACAATTACCGTCTCTATACTCGCTGCATAAAATCTGCATCATCCAAATTACAATTTTATTTAGGTCGGACCCTGATATTTTTTCCCAAAGAAAATATACCTTTTTTAACATTATTCTACGGTCATCATTTGAACTGAGAAAAAGACCCTGCTATACAAGGTATGTTATAGATTTGATTTCTTTTGACAGTGGGAACATTCAAATACCACATATATAAGCACCTCCGTAAGAACTCATAAAGTTAGAAAGTTGTTTTAATTATGGATACTAAGTAATATGCAGCCAAGATATAGCGATAAGATGAGTGGGAACATGAAATCGAGATACAGATACGCAAGGCAGTTTTTGGTGTATAATTGTACTTAAAAGTACAATTATATACGGTACAGAAAAAAGACAAAAAAAAAGAAGCAGAATTGATTTTGCTTGTTAAATCATGGGTTTGTGTTCAAATCGTTAACTATGTTTATTCTATGTTTATCAAACAATATACTTTGAAATTCACGCTTTTTTTCAGGATAAGTCATAATTTCCCCCAAAATATGATGATGTTATAAGATCATTTTACCTAATTTTTGGTTAAAAACGAATCCCATTTAATGGTCAACTCGCCAAAAAGCTAAAATACACGTTAAAAATAACGCGAAGTTAGAGTAAGTCCCTAACCAATTGCCTGCTACACAAACTCTGGAGATTACGATAATAAGAACCATTTTTTATCATGTTTATTTAGGAAATATATAAATTCTCTCCTCCCCGCTTATTCCACCCCACCCGCTTGCATAATTTGGAAGAATTTCCACCCCCTCCCCCTTCTTTTTGATTTCGTAGATATTTCTGAATGTTTGCGAAACGTTTCCATATTGTCTAACTTTTGATATTGAAATATTATGAGATATTATTTACATAGCTAGTCTATTAGACTGTGGCCAAAACTTTATCTATAGACAAGCAAGGTTGAAAATAACAGAGTTGTTGTTACTATAAAAATAATCAGGTAGTAAAAGTGTCAGACCATACCTACCGCGTCTGTTTCTTTCTCTTGAAGTCGATCTAGTAGATAAACATTAATATTGTTTTATATAATTGTCGGAATTCAATCAGGTTTCGAGGGTACATAGAACAGCGACATGTTTTTTTATCATTGCTGAATGTAGATTTTGCGAGCTACGCAGTTGATAAGACCCCTTATGGTATTGATCAGGTATTAGCTTCCCTTAAAAAATAAGTTAAAAATTTATTCTAATGCAATGGTTTGATGATAATGAAATGAGAGCAAACGCAAGTAAGTGTCTTCTTTTGCTTAGTAACAAGGAAACATCTGCCATAGAAGATAAAAACATAAAAACAAGCTAAAAAATCTTCATACCATGTAACTTAAGTTTCTTTTCCGGAGAACATAGAAAGTCCATATCAAACTTACCAACCTTTTACCAATTCTTGTCAAAAGAAACCATGACAAAGTAAAAAAACAAACAAATAATAGATGACATTGTATTGCCTCTCAACAAAGGTGTTTTTTAGGCACATATGTTTTTTATTAGCACCAGTAAATTTGAGCTAAACCTCATGATGCCAGACATTTTACTGCTTTAAGGCTCGTTATGCTTAGGTGATTGTGGAACAGGTTAGTGATTCATACACACTGATCATTCCAAAGATTTCAGGAAGTTTAAAAATGTGCGATTCTTTTCTCTGGAAAGGAAAATGAGCAACATGGCTGCCACGCAGAGAACATTGAAAACACATAATTTCCTACAATTTCATTCGCTTATATATCTACCAGTATTTATCCTTATGGTATGCAAGATCTGAAGATACCGTTACTAACCCATCTTCTAAAAATACAATTTGGAAGTATTATAGGGTGCGCATGCGCATGCATGTAAGTTTTATTTTTGAAATGGGGATATCGAGCTATGTTCACACTTATCGGATAAAAATTATTTTAGAATGAATTACATACCGGATAGACCTTGCGTTCACATTGTTCCTCATCTATCCGATATACTCAGCGGAATAATTTTGTTTCGCTTGTTGTGGTGAAATGGAATCATTCCGGCTTAGTTTTCGATTAAGTTTCCACACTTGAAACGGAATGGAATCGTTCCGAACTAGTTTCTATCCGATAAGTGTGAACATAGTCCAATATTTCTTTGTAAAACATTGATACGGATTCGAAATTTAAACCTAAAAATACGATTTAGAGATATTTAGGGTTTGCGCATGCGTATAAAGATTTTTTTTGAAATGGGAATATCGATATGGCTTTGTAAAACATTGAGACCGATTCGAAATTTTGACCAACATACACGATTCAAAAATCTGGGATGATCGGAGCTACAATGGTGTGCATATATATTTGGGAAAAAGGCAAATCCGTGCAAAAATTCGGAATTTCAACTTTGACAAAAAGCCTTAAATTTTTACTAGCAAGGTGATCAGAATGAAAGTTCGAATTTGTTCCAACAGCCTGGGTTTTGGGATTTGTAAAATTCTTAAGTCTACTCGGACAAACCCCTGAGATGAACCCCTGAGATGAACCCCTGAGATGAACCCCTGAGATGAACCCCTGAGATGAACCCCTGAGAAGAACCCCTGAGACGAACCCCTGAGACGAACCCCTGAGACGAACCCCTGAGACGAACCCCTGAGACGAGCCCCTGAGACGAACCCCTGAGACGAACCCCTGAGACGAACCCCTGAGACGAACCCCTGAGACGAACCCCTGAGATAAACCCCTCAGGGGACTTCTCAAGGTTAATTTCCGCACTTGTGTTTTACTTGTGGTTTATATCACCCTTTAAAATTCACACGTTTTCCCATTATTTACGCACACGATTGTAGTTCGGATTGATGAAAGAAATAGACCCAATAGTTTGTGAATGCGTTCCCCATTTTAGTACTAGTAGAATTTTACTGACTACTGACGTGTACTTTACACAAATCGAAAACGTGTTTCCATTATTCTGAAAATAATCTCTCCTTTTGGCGGCAGTAGTTTTAGTAACTCACTAATAAGCGTAACTTTCACTTGGCACACATTTTGCATTTTTTGGTCGTTGGGCTAATAGGCAGAGTATTTTGGGTCATTGGGGCTCGTTGGTATACTATTTTGGCTCGTTCAGTTACTGTTTTGATTTGTTGGTTCATTATTCGTTGGGGCGTGTTGGGCGTAGTTTAAGTGATATAGAACTACCCAATGCGATATACTTTAATATGGACTTTCTGCATAATAATGCTGGCTAGCCTACGTAAATAGACCTCAATATATCTCGGCCTATGTACAAACGTCACATTTTCAGCTTCAAAGTTAAGTTTGTTTATATTTTTGTGGAACGAGAAAGAAGCGAAACTCATAACGGAAAATATGACATTTGTCCATAAACCGACCTAAACAACCGAATGTCTATATCGTAAGCTAAATGCTGGTCAGCCTGAAGGTGATGCCTAACTAACGCTAATTTTTGGCCAAATTTTAGCCTAGTGAAGCTTATAAAGGGATGCCACAAAAAAAACTTTACCTTTAATCGGCCAAAGTTTCCAATATGCTGACGTAAGCAAGAAAAATAATTATTGATTTTCGATCATCCACCCTAAAGAAAAAAATAGTCACAGATAAATTTTTAAGGTTTGTTTTGGTTTAGTGGACCAGGAAGGATTAAAGGAAGATTTTTGTTGTGACGTATTATTAATAACAATAATAATAATAATAATAATAACCAGGCTATACAAATTCACAGGCAAATCATGGAAGTCGTTTTTGACTTGGTCGGGTGTTTTGTTGAAAGGAACGTGACACACTTGTCGTAAGAATGTATTGTAAACCATGTTTGCATTAAAAAGTCACGAGGTAAAAATTTCAATTGGAGACATTCTTAAGGTAGGAATTGACGTCACGCCATGTGTGACGTCGATTTCTACCAATAGAATGTCTTCTTTTGGCTTCCGCCGCGAATTTTTCACCTCGTGGTAATTAACCTTAAACGTCACTCCAAAACACTTCGAAATGAAACAGGTGTAGAGTAGCACTTCTGTTTCCACTATAAATGTCATATCGTACACCGGCGCTTATTAAAGTTTTCAACTTTTTGAGTGGGCACTTGAGGGGGGGCACTTATTCGAAGATATGAGCGCTAATTAGATGACTTAAGGTATTAGGAAGCAACAGCGACGGTTCCAACGGTTTCATTCCTGAGACTATTAGCTTTTGTCAACACACAGAAAAAAAACGCAAAGTTGTCTTTTGTGTGTGTGTTTGACAAAAATGTTTATACAATCACTGTGAAAGCTACCTTTCGTTTTTATGTATTCATTAATTGTTTATCATTTTCTTCATACTCATCGTGTTTTTTTTGCTATATCAGCAGGACCAGATTTATATTTCGCGATGGTAGTTTAATAGAATCTGTTAAAATTCTCTATTTAGGAGCGATACCGGACATGTTTCACTTCATTTCCCACTTTGCGGATAGGTTTCGCTGCGAAGATTCACAATGGATAGAAGCAGCCAATGTTCTGAGAAATAGGTGTTCTTATTCTCTAGCTGATCTCCATTTCAGTATTTTTACTTTCATACCTGTGTATCTCAGAACAGCTCGTTTTCCTAGCTAGAGAAGAATCAAGTGTAAGAACAGTTAGTATTTTCAGCTGAGTAA
>JAULBZ010003294.1:0-16731 GCA_032360805.1 Neoturris breviconis
ATTCGTTTATTGGCTTATTTATTTGTTTGTTGACGTGTTGTTTAGCAGAAAAGTAGGGAGTCATTCGTTGTTTATTTTTTTTTTATTATTATTATTATTATTTATTTTTATATATATTTTTTTTTTATTTTTTTTTTTGGGGGACATTTTTTTGGGCGCCCATAGCGTTCCAACGCTATCAAAACACCTCTGGATATTGGGCTGCTAAGTATTTTAAATCTTTTTGTTTCATGAATTTGCTAAAAAATATGGATGTACTTGTTACCTATAGAGATTACATAATTTTACTTTCCTAAAAAGTGTTCCAATTGTTATTTGACCTGAAACTCTATCAACTTAAGGTCACAAAATCATAATGCCATGTAAAATTTAGGTGTTTATCCTTGATATGAAAATTCACTACTCTCCTGCACAAAATCTTACCTTGAAAAAGGTGTTCCAATTGATTATTTGCCCTGAGACTTTACTGTCTTAATAAAGACACGTTTCAAACACTCTATAATGTGTGTATGCTAATCATGTTTATGTGCTTAGGTTTAACTTTCACTTGGTTTGGTGGGCTACTTTCAATACCGTACTTTTGATGGTTTTTGATATAGCTTTGTATCTGTTCATATTAGACATTTCTATTTTATTTTTAGGAAATGTAAAACAAATGTTTAAAAATGTACGTTGTATATAACTACTAGTAATGGTACACGACATAGAGTAAACATTAAAATAAGTTTATTAAAAAATGCCGCCCAAGAATTCATCAAAGAAATCAACAGCTGTGAGGAAAGGAGCTAAAGCAAACGCAAAAGCTACCGTTAAGAGTTGTAATGAAAAGAAGTTATGTTGCAAAGATAAACAACTGGCAACATTTGAACATTTGATTAAAATAAAATTAGAAGATGTTTTGAAAAATATTGATGAAATAAGTATCACAACAGGTGAATGTTTTATAAATTTTCCTTAGGTAGCAGGAACACTCAAAGAAATTAATGTCACATATCTCTTCCAATGAGATATCTTTTTTTGGCTTTCATGTGGGATTTTCCATTTAATGGAAACCAAACTTTGGTACTGTGCATTGTCAATGTGGATTTTATTGTACTTATACCTTTGGAGAGATCATTGTAAATCTTCAGTCATGACAAGAAGTCTTGTATTAATATGTGGTTCTATGGTAATTATTTTTTGTTACCCTAGGTAACTTGACAGCTATCAGTCACCCCGATATATCAATTCTCAGAAAGACATTGATTACTGATCAAGACATTACAAATACGTCATTGTTCCAGTTGAAGGTAGATCTTATTTATTGTCGACTTGCATATATTGTCGACTTGCATATATTGTCGACTTGCATATATTGTTGACTCGCATATATTGTTGACTTGAATATATTGTTGACTTGCATATATTGTTGACTTGCATATATTGTTGACTTGCATATATTGTTGACTTGCATATACTGCTGACTTGCATATATTGTTGGCTTGCATATATTGTTGACTTGCATATATTGTTGACTTGCATATATTGTTGACTTGTATATATTGTTGACTTGTATATATTGTTGACTTGTATATATTGTTGACTTGTATATATTGTCGACTTGCATATATTGTCGACTTGTATATATTGTTGACTTGTATATATAGTTGGCTTGCATATATAGTTGGCTTGCATATATAGTTGGCTTGTATATATTGTTGACTTGCATATATTGTCGACTTGCATATATTGTCGACTTGCATATATTGTCGACTTGCATATATTGTCGACTTGCATATATTGTTGGCTTGCATATATTGTTGGCTTGCATATATTGTTGGCTTGCATATATTGTCGACTTGCATATATTGTTGGCTTGCATATATTGTTGGCTCGCATATATTGTTGGCTTGCATATATTGTTGGCTTGCATATATTGTTGACTTGCGTATATTGTTGGCTCGCATATATTGTTGGCTTGCATATATTGTTGGCTTGCATATATTGTTGGCTTGCATATATTGTTGGCTTGCATATATTGATGCACAGATTATAAATAGAAGATCATTCGGCTCAAAATTCCAATGCTCTTTTGAAACTAGGAAATAATTCTTAAAATGTCGTAAATGCTTGATTAAGCATATGGAGCACTTATTTAAAAATTTTGAACTAGAGTGAGTTGCTTGTTTAAAAAGAGAAGGGGGTGTGGGGGAGGGTGAGCGGGCGCTTAATCAATCAATCAAGTGCTTATTAAATTAGTAAAGTGATGGAAATAAAAAAGCGGTAAAATTACTTCTCAATAAACAGTATGAAGTGGGAAAGATTGACTTTATAGACCCTATGCCAAGGCCCTTTTAATGAAAGGGGCAGTTATTTGAGAGGGGTACTTAGAGCATTTATAGCATTTGTAGGTACCCTTTATTGTTCTATTTACTGACTATGTGCTTGTTTTAGTCTACTTATCCAAGCCTTAAAATAATGGTCAGTCCTATGGAGGTGTGTTTTGAATACAGTTTTTAGCTTTGTAACACTCTTCCACAGGTGATGTCAGACCATTATTTTGAGTTTGCTTAACTATTATTTTGATATGCGATATTGGTATTTGCCTAATGCTAAATTTATACCTTGAAAGTAATATTATGAACCTCTAAATATCTTGCAGTTTAATAGGTTTAAAAGTGCTATCTACATAATAAATAACACAGGGTGATGTATCTGTGTTCATTTTACTGAAAACTCTGTTCTCATAGGTGTATTTCAAAGCAACACTGAATATTACAGATTCAATAAAAAAAGCTGAATATTGTGATGATGCATTAAAGGTTATGAGAGTTATTATTGATATTATGGAGAAAAAGTCAAATGAAAAGTTGTTATTATCGGCTTATGAATTAAGTAAGACTCTACTTGAAGTGGTTGAAAAAAGAGCAAATATTCACTGTGGAGGAGGATTTTTTAGCATTGTTTAATGCTTTATAGTTTCAATCTTAAAAATTCTTCTCCACAGTGATTATTTTGTTTTGACCACTGACTTATGCATTATAAAGGTTGTTTTTTACTTCAGGAAAATTCCCGCTTTTATTAATAGACAATGTTCTTGAAGTGCTAGCATTTTAAAATTCGGTACCAGCATTTGCGGCGATATTATAGAAGGGCCCGCCAAGGATTTTTCGATTTCGTCCACTCGGTCCCAAGTTTAGGGCAAAAAGGGTCCAAATTGAGATTTTGGGCTAATTGACGGAAAAGGCAAGGTAGCATCCTGAAATTTGGTTATGGCATTCTAGGCAATATTATAAGACTGCTGGCCAATTATTTTTCAATTTTGTTAACTCGGGACTGAGTATCAGCGAAAATTTGATTTACATTCACCAAAATTATCAATTTATGATTTTTTTTTACTGTCAAATTTTTGATTTTCTTTCACTGTTTATAAGGATTTGACCAGATAATGATGAGTGATATATTTTTTTCAAGAATTCAAGTCTCCATTTTGATTTTGGAAACTTCTTTCTTCAATTTTAAACATTAGAAAGCAGTAGGGACTAGCTATAAAAGATTTGATAAAATGTAATGTTAAGTTAATGAATTTATATTTAATTATCCCGTTGTGAATTAGAAGTAAAAGTTTTATTTTTTATTTTTGCAACAGTTTAAATGTGTATCATTAGAAAGCCTGAATATAATTATCACCTGTAAAAGAGTGTTTTTTAGTATAGTTTTCAATTGCTAACACTCTATAGATAATGTTCAACAGGTGTATTCAGGTGTCATTAATATTATTCATTCTTATTTTAGTATCCAAATCGTTACTTCTTTGCACAATTCAATCATTAAACGTGGACATCTGTATAAGATATATCAAACTTGTATTTCACATCATTAAGCACTATTATAAGAAAAGCGATATATGTGGCATTCTTACAGTCGTTGAAGATCTATTATTTATCTTGAAACTTTCATTAATCTACAATCTTACTCTTGATGAGGATATCAAAAAACTATTATTTACAGCTCATCAAATGTGTTACTCTTTATATACACAAATACTACCGAAATATATCACTATGAAGTCGAATGATCTCACGGTTTTATATCAGTTGAGAGCTGTTAGTTTAGCTGTTCTGACATATGGCAATTGGAAAGAAAATAAATGCATTGACTACATGAATGAATTTGCAACAAGGTGGACAAAAATTGTTTTACAATTGTATGTCTTTGTTCCAAGAATTATTATACAGTATACTTTAAGTCTTATTGATGAAATTGATCGAGTTATGAAATTGGAAAATGCTTCAATGTTGATATCAAAATTACTATCAAGTACTATCTGGAAGTTAAATTATTTATGTTGTGTTGTTGCAATCTCCGATAGAAAATCAAATATTGAACTTTTTGAACACAATCAATGCTGTAATGGAATAGATGAATTAAGGATATTACGTTGCTTGTATGATCTAAATAAAGATGTTAACAAAGAAAGTAATTCCTGTCATCAGCAAAAAAAGACAAGTAAAATATTATCAGTTCTTTGTGAATATGTTTGTGCAGAATATGTTGTCGTCGTGAGATTATTTGATATGCTTGCATTGCTTCGATTAATTGATAAAAATAATATGAAGATAGTATGTGCTTTTAGTATCTGTAATCGACTTGAGATGTGGAGAAATGCTTTTTCTAATCAATCACTAAATGAAGCAATTAATGATTTAACAATAGACGAAAGGCAATTAAAGATAAAAATATTAGCTTCACATTTGAGCGCATGTTTGGAGGAAATTTACCGAATAATTTCGCCACAAGAAGAGAGAATTTGTTTTTGTCTTAAAAAAGATGAAACATTGAGGTAAATATAACTACTCAACATCATCTTCTCACGTTTTTAAATTCTTACATTCTGGCTGAAAACTACGCTAAAAATACTCCTCCACGGGTGAGGTATCACCATTGAATATACACTTTGTGGTTTTTAAGAGCAATAGCTTATAAGAATGTAAATCTGATAGTCATCAAAGTATTAAGAACATCCATCCAATGCTCTTAACCACACATTTTTGCAGTATTCACCCGTTTTTGACTTGACAAAGTTTGGATGGGTTATTACTATCACTACCTCGAAGTGCTGCCATTTTAAAATTTGGTACCAGTATGCAAGGCAATAATTTAGAAGGGCTCAATAAAACTAATTTCGACCACTCGGAAAAAAGGGTCCAAATTGCGTTTTTGGTTTTAATATTATGACACCACGTCAACTCAAGACCAAGTATCAACGAAAAAAAAGATTTTTTCAAAAGTAGAGACTTAAAATATTTTCTAAAATTTAAATTCTATGAAGTTTTGATCATTATTCACCCAAATATTGAGGCAAAAGTTAAAAAGTTGACTTTTAGATTTTTTTCTCTGTTGATAAGGATTTGACCTTAATCACATTTGGCCTTAGAATATTTTTGAAAAATGTGCTATTACTATCGCTTTGTGGCTTAATTAACCATGTTCTCGAAGTGCTACCATTTTGAAATTTGGTAACAGCATGTGAGGCAATATTTTAGAAGGGCTCAAAATCTTTTTGATTTCGACCACTCATTCCTGTGTTTTGGGCAAAAAGAGTCCATATTGTCCAATGGACCAAAAAGGTGTTTTACCATCTTGAAATATCTGGTATTATAGGCATATTATGAGACCATTTGCCAAATCCTTTTCGATTTTGTCAATTTGGGACCAAGTATGGACGAAAAAAGGGATTCATCAAGTTAAGGATGTTAATGAATCTAGAGTATGTTTATTTATTCTTGACTTGTGCCATTTATGGGAAACGGAAAACCGTTCACGTCATTAAAAGTTAACGAAAACAATAAGGTAAAAGACTGATCATTACCCCAACAATTTGTGACCTGCTTTTAATGTAGCCATGAGGATAAATAAATAAGAGTTGAAAATAAATAGATCTTTATTCCTGTTCTCGATTGTACCTAGTCGTTATTTTATGTAGCACGTACTATATAAAACAAAACATTTTTGGTTCAATAAAAATAATATGTTTTCCCAATAAAAATAGAAATAGGTATTGGCAGAAGTTTAAGGTCACTCCGGATTAAGTTGTGCCTAAACTTTACAGCAAGCAATACGTAAGATGTAAAACTAACCATCGGTTGTTTGCCTTTTCTGTTTTTGGAGTCAGACCTTTAACCGTCCTTCATCCTTGCTATTAGTAATATGCAGAACATTCAAAATAGTTGGATTCCAACAAGGTAGAAGACCTGTAGAGAACTGAAGAAGACGTTAAATATTGACCTAATATATTCAACCCTTTCAGCACAACTTACAATTATCGTGAGACATATTTTTTTAAAAAAAGATAGAAGAAGTGCTTCAAAGATCACAAGAAATTTGATTCAAAACGACTTATCGTATTTTATTAAAGTGTGTGTAATGATGATTAAAATGAAAAACAGGTGTTCTCCTATACAGTGTCATTAGCATGGAAATTTCTATATGTTCACAACGGCCAGCAGTTTTTGATTTTAATATAAATCTAGTGAAACAATACACATTGAATATGGTAACTTCTCGAAATGTGACAATGTTGTAGTTTATAGATTTTGCCTCTCGCCATTGTTCACCTTGTAGGGTCATTGGTTATAAATGCTAGTTTTTTGAGAGAATTAAACATTTTAATTAACCACTTACTATTAAAATTAGCTTGTTAGAAAACTTCCCTTAAACTAAATATGTTATAGAAATCAGGCTTGGTAAAGAGTTACGTATAAGAGAACAAATGCAGGATAAATTATGAGTATATATGTACCAAGTAACTGCTTAACATGTATGCACATTCATTGGAAGTGCATATCACATTATTATTTACAATGTCTGAACCACTAAAGCAATAGAGCTGGAACACAAATTGTGAAAATGTCAGCTTCATTACGTAAACGGATCAAAAAATATACCACCTATATACCACCTATTTCTACATGGGGAAATCGCTAAAACATTATTTTACAATAATTTATGTTTGGTTAATACTTATATGAAACTTGGTCAGATTACATATAATCACAAAATAGATGTTTCCAAAAATTTTGGTCACATGACTAACCCGTTGTTTCCCTGATTTTTTTGAAATTTTGTAGTACCTGTCTAAAACTGAAAATAGAATGGAAAAATGTTATCTAGAACTCTTTTATAGTTAATTAAATGTAAGAATGAATAAAATAAAAATGACGTGATTCAACGACACATTCAGCCATTTTCAATACAAGTCTGTACAAACGCCTAGTTTATAAAACATAATTTTTTTAATTATGATAAATTATGTAAAATTATGACAATACATGTCTAATAATATTACTAAATATGGATAGAAAATTATATAAAATTTTAATTAATCAGACTTCAGCATACACAACAAGTGCTGTACTCCTAGAAGACTGATTAATAAAATTTATCAAATAGAAATAATGGAGATGATGATATTCCTATTGAGATTAGGTTTTGCCTCTAAAGATCATTAAACTTTCTTTTAACTCTAAAAGATAATTGTTAGGTGCAGATGTTATAACAATAAAAATATCAAAGGAACTAGTTCCACAAGAGAGCAAATGATCCTTAACTGCTGTGGTCTGGACACTCCTCACTGGTTTACCTGTTCGGGCGGAAACGCCTAAGTGCTCACAAGCCCTTACTTTAATCACAATAAGAAGCGTTGCACCTACTACACTGACATGCGACAACTAAGTATCCCCATGAATTAAGTCTCCCCTCTTACAATTAAGTATCTCCGTCAATTAAGTCCCCCTCACAATCAAGTATCCCCGTCTAATAAGTCATCCACTCTCACAATTAAGTAACCCCATCGGTTAAGTCCCCCCCCCCCTTCTCACAGAATTTTTGATAAGCGTTCCAGCACTTGATTAAGCATATAATGGTATTTGCTTCATAAAAATATCAATAGCACAACTTTAGTGCTGCCTATTCCCTGTATTCTGATAACTTTAGTGCTACTACGCAAAATAAAATACGCAAACAATATGAATAATCACTACCCTACAGTTCGGTGATACTATCTCTTCATTTATTTTATAGATTGAACTTTGAGAAGAATTACAAATCATTGCTTGTAAATTGTATGCAATTCTTTTGTTTTGAAAACAATGATGAAAGAAAAAAAAACATTGAATATTTGAACCAACTAAATAATATTGTTTATAAATTATCAGTTTCGTTATATAACGATCAATGTTTTGCACTCGCTTTGTGTGGATTTGAATTTTGTATTCGGGTATTCGAATGGAAGATGGAAGTTAGTAATTCTGAAATAAATGGCAGCGAAATTAAGGAGGTATATATTGTTCTTACAGTGTTTGAAATTAGAGCAAATAATCTCTGTGGAGGAGGAAATTTTGAGTATTGCTTCAGGCTGAAGCAATGCTCACCCCACAGTGATTATCTTAATTCGAACACTATTGTTATTACTTAGATTGATGATATTTCATACGGCAATTACTCTTCCACAGTGATTATCACTCCTCCATGGTGATTATTTGTTATTATTTTGAGCTCCACTTTTCTTTTTAGTTTTGTGCAAAGTACAACACGCTTATCAAATGTTTTGTAAAGTTGGAAGATAAAAAAGCTGCTTACAAATACAGTGTAAAACTTGTGGATTTCTTTAAAAAATCAGATAAGATTTTAGAATGTGTATCCTTGCTACAAGTCCAAATCAACTATTGTGTAAAATTAAAATTCGAGCTCATAGAGACAGCAGAGAAAAGTGACAATGAATTGTGGGAAAGGTAAATATTTAGTGGGGTCAATATAACTTTCACACCTGTGGAGGAGGGTATTATAACAACCCAACCATAAAACCCTTCTTCACGAACAACATACTGTATTTACTCGCATAATCATAAATTAAATTGTTAGAGGATGTGTTTATTCAGGAGATGTGTTTATATTGGAATGCACTTATTGATGGTGGGTTCGAACCCCTGTTGACTTTTTTTGATTAATGCGGAAAATGTTGACCTGACGAGTAGATAATTTGGGAATCGGAGTGTCATAATGAAAACAGGAAGAGAAAGAATCAGGTCACTATTTTAAAGAAAATCCAAATCTCATAATTTGAATTCACCACCAATGTAAACAAACCGTCATTCTGCATAATATAATGGTGGTAAGTATTGTGAGTGTTGAATAATACTATTGTGAAAAGCAAATGTGCAATATACCGAACAGTTCAAAATGTTATCAAAACAAACTAAAAGCCGTTGTTTGAAAGAATTCCAGATTTCCTTTAAGCAAGATCTTTATAACGACGGCCTGATAGTCTATCCGATGAGTGGGCTTGAACCTCTGTTGACATTTTCTGATTAACATCGAAAATGTTATTTCGAAAATCTTGCAAATTAATTGCATCACATACCACCATAAGTAAAAACAAACTTCATAACTATATTACACTGTTCAGTTCATTATTGGATAAGTGTAGTTTTACTGTACACTGGAGCAGAGACCATGGTATCCTGTGTTTAGGGTTTACAGGTTAAGTTGTCCCCTCCTGTTAAAATAGTGCAAATATTTCAAAGTATGTTTATTTTTATTTGCCATCCAACCAGATTTGTTTTTATAGTTAAAAGCCCATGCATAGTTCAACAAATTTAATTCAAGAAAAATTGGAGCTGCATAACTATTTTTAAAGCAAATAAATCCATTGTGCATTTTAATTTTTAGAGCAAATAAATCGCATCGCACATCTACGTTTTTCCAAAAGATCAATTTAACATGACCTAACTTTCAAATAAGTGCAACACCTTAAGCCTCAAAATAACTACTGGATCACCTCTGGAGGAGTGTACTCAAAGAACTCTTCCACAGGTGATATCTGACAGTTATTCTACCTGTTTAGAGAAACTTTAACCAGTTAATCAATTCCAGGAAAGTAATTTGTAATATCCTAACTTTATATTTTTACCTCATTATATGAAATATTCTGGGGTTTTGATAACAAGCTGAATTATCTCAGTAATTGGTTAATCTAAAATGATGCTATTGTTGACAAAGGTACATTGCAAGAAGTTGCAGTTTTGTGTTATACTTTGACAGAAAAATTGAAGCTTTTTTCACAGGGAAATGCTAAAAAATAAAAGAAGCAACTGATTGGAGGACCCATGTTATACCAAATTAAAGAAAAATTATTATATATTTGAAGAACTCAAATATAAATATAAAATTGTATTTTTCTTATTTTAAATTTAGCACCCTACTATTATTATTTAGTTGTTTATATGATGAATTGTCTGGCAAACCAGAAGAAGAAGATCAATTTTGGTCCTCTGTACTTGCTTTTGAATACAATGCATATAAGAAACTAAGGTAAATTTTACTTAAAAACATTTTCTATGACTTCTTTTCCTAAAATGGTTTGTGAAACTAGTTAAGTAAAATGCACTAACGAACACTCACTTAGTATAAAAGGATGATATGACTCCTTCCTAATATTAGATTGTGACTTGAATGTTCATGACACCATAGTATAGCGGTTAGTACGTTCCAACTTCATTGGAGTGGCCCGGGTTCAATTCCCGGCGAGGTGCCATGGTTGACTCAGCCTTTCATCCATACGGTAAAATGAGTACCAGCATGCTGGGGTAATAGGTCAACTTTATCTGGGAATGGAGTGGCGCCTTCCCCTACCCTTGTGGCAGAAACTAATGCAAGAGGAGCCTTCGGGTCACCTCCGACTGGGGTCGGCCAACTTACTTGAATATTCAAAACAAGACCAAAAAATCTCTATAGTGCTTTTTAGCCCACCAAACGAAGTGGGCTATTACTATCACTTTGTGGTGGTAGAGATAGCACCAGCATTCAAGGCGATATTTCATAAGGACTTACAAAAATGTTTTCGAATTCATCCACTTTGTCCTAAGTTTTCAGAAAAGGTGTGGTGCCATCCTGAAATTTGGTTATGGCATTCTTAGGAAATCTGGTCAATTTCGTTTTTGATTTCAATTTGGGACTGAGTATCTGCAAAAAAAGAATTTTTCAAAAGTAGATTTGACCAGAGGCCAATTGGACTTTTTTGAAAAATAACTTTCCTATGAGACTTTGACCACATTCACCAAAATGATGAATTTTTATGATATGTGTTGTCTTCTAAA
Source organism: Neoturris breviconis (assembly GCA_032360805.1). Classification (NCBI taxonomy): domain Eukaryota; kingdom Metazoa; phylum Cnidaria; class Hydrozoa; order Anthoathecata; family Pandeidae; genus Neoturris; species Neoturris breviconis. The sequence continues at coordinate 11,136 of JAULBZ010003294.1, forward strand.
TTTTTTCAATTCTGTTTTTCAATTCAATCCAATTTCGGATTTGACCAGAATCGGATTTGGACTTTTTTAAATAAGTCACTCTAAGGCATCAAGGCTACTACTTAGTATAGAGCTACAAAGAAGATGACAATTGCAATGATGAAAGATGAGAATGAACATTACACTTAAATTTTTGAAGATCATAGGAAGGTGGAAAACAAGATAATGGTAAAGAATTCCACAAGCCAAATGTGCAATTAAAAAAACTAGGCCAATATAAATTTTTGTGACAAAAAGGTGACTGCACAGTAAAAGGGTGATCATTAGCTGAAGACATTCATCAGAACAACTGCCGTGGAAGTACCTATAAAATAAGAACAGTGAAGCAACATTGCGACAATGAGATAAAGACTAAAAATTGATAGTCAGAGTACAATTTTCAATTGGTTTGATGAGCTACTTTCAATACCGTACCTTTGATTTGTTTTCGATTGAGAAATAGTAACTTTATAAGCAAGATAGGACCTCATTTTCCATGAAAAAATAAGCACATTGAGCCAGAAGCAAAATTTACATATTCTTATAAAAAAAAAAGCAAACAAACAAAAAACATGTAGCTAGCTGTTTAAAAAATCACTTCAATTATCTTCTACTCTTATTCTTTCTACTACTCTTGCTTTTACCCTACCTGCCCTATAGTTTGGAAGAATTATTATTAAAAGACCATTCCTGTATTTTTTTTATCTGGTTTTGTTTGGAGGAAGATGGAGAGGATTTTTTTCCTATTCCTGCAAACTTCAAACTGGGTGCAATGCTGACAATATCCTTTTTTTATTTTGCAAATTAGAGCTTAGTGATCTTACAAAGTAAAAAAGGAAAAGTACGTAGATTGAATGTGTGGCATATCCTGTACAAAATCCAATTAGTCTAGTCTATTGTTTTCCCCATTACAAATCCCCAAATATCACCATCAAAAGGGTCAACAAACCTTACATTCACCATCACCATAAAATAAATACTAGATTCAATCCATCCACATCACTGAATAATAAAATACCAAGACAAGAATAAGGACAAGGGCAAGCGATAAATTTGCTGTCCATCACTCTTTTCTCACTATCACTAAACTCCCATAACTAATGTCCACCACCAAATTTGTTTAAAAAAGTAAAATCTACGAGACTATTTGTACATAATTTTTTCAGTGTATTCTATTGGTTAATCTGTAGCCTGCACGCAGTGCTTTATAGTATGTCGACTTTCTGTATTAATAAACACTATCAGCGCTGTGCATGAGGAATACCATCAGGCCCAGTGGCCTAAAACAACCGTTTTAGAAGTAAAAACAAAGTTATTAAGATGTGAGTTTTTCCTAAGTGGAAAGTCTGGCAGATGATGACCAGTGTCATCAAGAGTTGAGTTATTGCTAAACAGCTTTGCAAAAAGTTCAGCTTTACCTTTAGAAGATGCAAGAACTTCAGGGTCTTGGGATTGAAGATTTTCCTTTGCTAGCTAATCTAGATGTGCCAGAAATCACGAGAGCCAATCTTCTGGGAAGTCAGTCTGTTATAAATTATCTCAGATTTGGCACCTTGAATAACCTTTTTACAGTTACTTCTAGCAGAAGCAAAGAGGCATTTTATTCTTATCAGAATTGGACTGTTAAATAAGATAAATATGAGTAATAATACTTTTCTATATGACTTTTGACCATGAGTCTTTCTTGATATCCATTTTGTATATTCAATTTTTGGAGATATAAGATTAGTTAATGTAGAACAAATTACAAATTGGCATTGCATTTCTATTTGTTACTTAGTTTAGTGAGGCGACATGTGGAAATTGTTTTTTACTTTTACACCCTAAATGCTCGGAAAATACATTTCCTTTTCAGGACGCCCCATAATAAAATTAATTTTATAATAAAAGAATATAATTCATTCAAAACAAATTATATATTCTTTGCATCCTTCCATTGTCTTGTCTTTTTTTACATATGTGTTCACTTTTATAAATAAAATACATAAAACATAGTATATTAAAGCATATATACATATATACTATAGTTTATGTATAACTGTATCCAGCCCGAAAATAACTGACACTGTGGAAGAGTATGCTCCTCCACATCCCCCCCCCCCCACGACATCAGTTATTTTCAATCTTGATTATGATACAGTTGAAATATATTATATACAAGCCTCAAAATTACTGTCGGACATCACCTGTGCAGGAGTGCTTTTCTGTACAGTTTTTAGCTTGGAAGCTGAAAACTGTACTTAAAAACACTTTTCCACAATTGTGCAGCAGTTATTTCGAGGCTTGAATATTTAAATAATACATCATGAATACCCTCGTTCTAACTTTCATACATGTAAGTAGAGGGAGTAACAGACAAGCCTGAAAATAAATGCCAGATATCACCTGTGGATGAGTTTTTTAGTGTATTTTCAGTGTTGAAGCTGAAAACTATACTCAAAAAGGTGATATACGGCATTTATATTCAGGTTTGAATAGACGAGCTAGATATTGCATATTTCAATGGCATTGTGCTTTTGTTCTGTTCTTCTTTTTGATAGCCTTTTTATAGTTTGACAATTAACTCTTTTCATTCTTGATTTTTGAAAGATTTTCTTTGAATTTTCATGAGGGTAGATCCAAATTAATACCACTTTATATCCATATAATATAATTAAGAATATATAATTCAAAATAATTATTATCATTCCTGACAACAGATTTTTCTGATCTACTTTTGTGAAACTTTGTAGTAACGATATGTCTGCTATGAATACCAGCGCAGAAATAAACATAGTGATTGCAATATATTTTGCTTCATTGTATTTTGATGGTATTTTCCTACCTCGATATGCTTGACCACCATTGATAACTTGTAATAGAAAGATGTAACCAATCTGTATCATGTTATGGTCATCATCATTACAACTTCTTTGGATTAAAAAATTCTTAAAATCTTTTTTAATTGTGATTGAGATTGGCTTCATGAGTAGTATTGTAGCAGCTAAACCTATATCTATAGCCAGTGTTAATACAAAAATGAGGTACTGTTTATTTCTTCTTTGTATTATTTGTGCCTTAGTAAGAATATATTTCATATTAAATACCATCAGTATGTTCGTTACCTTCGCTAATGTTACAGCAATTATAATTGTAAATAACAAACCGAATGCATATGTCCGTACAGCACATTTTAGTATGGTATCAGTGTAAAAGTATAACAAAGGACAGCCAAATAAAATGAAATGTACGACAAGTTGTGCCATCGACAGGCTCAAATATGATGATCTGACTATGGGTGTGTTTCTGAATTTTACAAATGTAAAGATAATAAACAACGTTATCACCATACCTACCAATGATAAAGTGATGATTAGAATGCCTTCAGTGCTGTACCATTCTAATAAAACCATCTTAAGTAGAATGCAAGCATCATTTTCTTCATTTGAAACTTCCCCTGTTGGACATGCAATACATTCATTTAAGCTTGTCGTTGCCTTTATCTCATTTAACTTACATTTGACACAGATCCAACAGCACTTCTTTACTGGATTGAATATTGGGTAAAAACCTGGAAGACATACAGAGGCACATGTTGCATTAATAGTATTCAGAACTGATATCAACTCTGTATCAATGAACAATAAACCATCTTGTGAAGCCCATTGTATTATCTGTTGAAAATTTAAGGTATTATTACCTGTCGCAATGTACAAGTCAAACCATGCGCTGGTTACATCTCCATTTAAGTCATACCTAACTGAATCATTTAATAAACCACTAAATTCTACCTTTTTAATATACTGATCTATAAAATGACGGTGATCTTGTATTGATGGGAGTGGACACGATGGATCTGTTATGTTACAAGAAATAGTATCATTTACGTACCTCAGAAGTGAGTGTACATACGTAAAAATTGCATTTTGAATAGATCCTGCTCTGCTGTTTGTAAACAAACCCGCAAACTTTTGTAATTTAGTTTCATTGTTGTGTGTTTCATTAATACCTTGATGATTAAAAAATGCTTTTAAAAATGGCCTATGTATTGTATCTGAGAGTTTAAGGTTGAAGAAATATTTCTCAAAGTCATGGTTTCTTCCACTAACTGGACTTATTGATAAGAATTTTCCAAGTACTTTATTTTGCTCCATGTTAAACCACTTATTACGACCAGATGCCTCACTTATTATCCACACTTTGTCATGAAGCTTCTGTTGTCTTGCATCTGTAAGGAAGTCTTTTACTGGTTGAAATGAACCCCATAAAACAATAACCTGCGTTAAGGTTTCTTTTTTTAGTTTTTGTATGATTGATCGCACTTCATCTTTATTATGTGGTATGCTGAATATTTCTTCAACTGCAACACATATACTACTATTGGTTATTTCTTTATTTAATGCTGCTGCTCCCATTCGTCCATATGAAGTGTCTGTTCCAATCATTGATATATATGTCCATTTCAATTCCAATAAAATATCTTTAATGAAAGTTGCTTGAAAAGTATCCGGAGGTACAGTCCTGAAGAAATTTGGGTAGTTCTCTTTGTTACTTAATTGGGGGCTTGTTGCTGCATAACTTATCAGTGGTATTGATAGAAATGACAGTAGCTTGCTTACATAAATTGAATTGCCTGATGTCGCTGGTCCAATCATACCAAGAGTATGAAAGAAAGATGTATCTTGGGATAGACATGGACATTGTAACCCTGTGGCATAATTAGCTGAAAGTAATATGCCAGTAATGGCATCTGTTGTTGCATCAATCTCTGCTGGTCCGCAATTATCATATATAACAAAATCAAATAATTTTCTTCTTCCAAATTTCTGATTTTCTTTAGTTATCGTATACGCCATTAATTCCGTCCATAGCAATCCGTTGTTGTACATTTCTGCTGAAACATGTCTCACTGGAAATAGTCCAATAATCTTGTATATTCCACCACTACTTTCAAATTTTGTACTTCTATCGCATAGTTTTCTTGCTCTTAATACCAATAGTAGTGTTAATGCGTAGATCATTGCAATGAATTTCACTGATTTCATCTTTTTATTGTTTGAAATTGTTTAGTGTCTAAAAGATAATTTTCAATATCTTAATAATTAGTAATAGTAGTCTCACTTTGATACAGAAAAACTCAATTTTACTACTTTTGTAATTTTGAAAGTCTCTACCATGAAGCAAAATTCAATAACTAATGTAAGTTGTCACGGAAGGATTGTTAAACTTTAGAAAAGTATAACAAATTATGGTCTAATATGGTATAAGCTTTGCCGTAGCCGAAAGTAAAATCCTCATTTAACCCATCAGCTTCATTCTATTGCCATTTTATCAATTGTACTTTGTTTCCGTCGGCTTCTTTTTTTTTAAAACTGATGAAACTTTTAAAATTTTAGCTTAAAATAGTTTATTCATTAACTTATTACCGTAATGCATCGATTAAATGCCCCCTTCTTTTAAACGCCCCCTCGATTAAACGCTAAGCACTTAAATATTTAATAAAGGCCTCCCTCTTTTAAACGCCCCAGCAGCAATGCTTACGTAGCAGCCTTATGGTAAGTGTACTACGAATAAAAACCGAAGTTTAATATCTCTTATC
>JAULBZ010003295.1:0-16729 GCA_032360805.1 Neoturris breviconis
TTCTTAAGTCTTAAGTCTACTCGGATAAACCCTTGAGATAAACCTCAAGGGACGTCTAGTGGTCATTTTCAGCACTTTTGTTTTGGGTGTTGCGTGTGTTACTAGTCGAAGTCTCTATATTAATGACTTAGATTGTAGAAATAATGGTATTATAGCTTTATAGGATAATAAAAATATATCAATTGCTGACTACTGTAGCTAGTTTAAATTTTACTTATTATGTTGTTAAATATTTTAAGAATTTGAGTCTGAAATGTTCTTACTCTGCAGTATGGAATAAATGGGGGTTTAGAAATTCTTCCAAATTTATTAAGCGGGGGGTCTGGTTGGAATAAGCAGGAGGGGATTAATGTTAATATTTAAAAGCAAATAGTAGAACTAAAGAAATTAATGAGTTTGTGCCCATTCTGTTGTTTGGGAATATGAACATGTTATTCGCGCGTGCATTTATGTACTTTGTGCCATTTATTGGTGAGTCAATGATCTTGCTTCGGTACGAAGAAACCAATCCATTGCAAGCTCATTGACAATACACCCTTCTGTGTAGTGTTATTTTTGTTTAATTTGATTAAATTTAGATTCTTTGAAACCTACCAAAAAACATGTTTTTGTAACAAAATTTTGAGATGGGCTCTAACCAAGTAGGTATGTCAATTAGGTAAAGAAAAATATTTTTTTGCAAAAATTTGACTTTTTGCTGGATAATAAATTGTATTAAATGCTAATTGTTAGATTCAAATGAAAACATCACAACAATGAATATACGTGCAAAGTCACTCTGTCGTTTTCGTAAACGTCGATACTTGTTGACAGTTATAACACTGCTTATACTGTATGCAAGTTGTAACTTTCTTTACTTTGAGTTTAATTTAAACTCCAATCAAGTTAATGTTCATCGATATGTGTTTAAAATGCAATCTGTAGTTGGAAAAAGTAATGGTGCACATGGAGTTGAAAAAGTTGGGCGAAGCATGAAGAAGAAAGTAGTCAGCAATAGTAACACATGTCCTGATTTCAGTTTACCTCCAAAACACATTGTAGACACTTATAATATATCATGTGTTAAGCATAAACCTTCTGAAACTGGCTGTAAATATGCCAAAGAGAAATATATTTATGACACTGAGATACACACGTGCGACAACGAAAAAAAGCTGACCATATGTAAACACATTAGTAAACGCATAAGGTGTAATATCAATAAATGTGATGGTGATGATGTTATGGTGTATATTTTTGATGACACAACAGGAGATGATCAGCTAATTGGTCAGTTCAACAATAACAAACAATTATCTGAATATATCGGTGGATATTCCTTGGAAACAAAATTTCGTTTCCTCTTTCTTAGTTGTAATAATGATGATACAAAGACGCAATTGTTCCTCTTACAGAAAGAAACTAAGAAAGTTGTCGCATCCAGATTGACAAAAATTCACAAGGAGTCACCATTACAGAATTTAAACATCAACGTTATATGGTTAGATTCTATATCTCGGCCACATTTCTACAGATCACTAAAACAAACAATAAATGTTTTTAACCGAATCAATGATAACTCGCAAACTGAAGTATTAGACTTCGAACTGTTTCAATCCGTTCATGGTCACACGCACATAAGTGAGCGAGCTTTATATACTGGAAACCTTCCGAAAAATCTAACAAGTTCTGAGATAGGTAAGCAACCCACTGGAGTTAATGAATTTTATAAACATTTCAAGAAATCAGGCTACAATACAACTTACCAAGATGATTTGTGTTGGAAAGCATATTGGGGAATTAGTATGAGTTTAGGAAATCCTGCTAGCTGGGATGAATTGTATGAACGAATAAAAAAGGCTGGGATAGACGATACAGGTAAATTTATTATATTTCTTAAAATTGCCTATAAGCCATTGTGAAGACAATTTTTAGACTTCAAAGAAGTTTGACGTCTGACGATGTTGGATCCGCAGCGTAGCATAGTTAACGTTTTGATAACAATTTGTGTACAATGGGGGTTAACACAATAACCTAATAACTACATTTTAGAGGTTTTCAGTATCTTTGTCTGTGTTTGTCTTTCTGCGACCATTTTTAGGATTTTTGCGAGGTTTGTGGTGCATAAATACCTGAAATACCTGTTTTTTTTGCTTATTGTCTTCGCTCTACTCCATTTTGTTTATTAAAGACGCATTATCCGGACCATATTATTAAAGGTCATATGTACGATTGAATTTAATTTTATTTTTGCATACCGTTTTTCCTCTTTTTCACTTTGATTATTATTTTAATCCAATAATAAATCCTGATGTAAAATATAAAGACCATTTTCCGGACCGAGTTGTCAAAGGTGTTAAAGGTGCATATACCATTAGATTTTATTTTTATTTTTGCATGTTGTCTTTGCCCTTATCCATTTTGTTTAGTACTCTAATCAAATAAAAAAGACCTTGTCAGAAAATTAAAGACGTAGCTATTTCCAGAACAAAGTATTAAAGGCACATATCCGAATTGGTTTTACTTTTATTTTTGCAAAAAAAATATTTTTATTTTTGTTTATTGTTCTAAATCAACAACGAGTGCCTGGGCTAAATATTTAAGATACGTCTTTGGACCACAGAGTTAAAAGCACATATAAAATTTCTTTAAAATAGTATTTCCTCATTGCACTTTTGCATTTTTATTATTAGCTATAATCAAGGATTGTCTAGACTATTATAACCACAGCAAAGACAAATTTTTATAGTTTAGCTTCTTTATACAGAGATGATTCAATACAAATAATAGAAAATTTTGTTTTTGCAATTACTTTGATTTTTTCCATTTTGTTTGTTAATTTAATCAAATTAAAGGGAACAAAATCGGAATCAAATTAATAGAGGCGCATATACGATTAGATTTTATGTTTGCTTATTGCCTTTGCAATTTTGTTTATTATTATAATCAAATAAATTAGTCCCAATCCAAACGTTAAATACTAACTTTTGGGACCAAATTATTAAACGCACATATACGATTGGATCAACCTCGTTTCCTCGTGTTTTTCTTTCTATTTTATCATATACTATTTATTGCACATCACTGCACTAGTTTTTTGTGGCGTTATTGTAGGTAGATCTTTTGGAGTTAGGATACTGATGTTGAAAGGTACTGTTTTCTCAAAGTCAGCAGCTACTTCTGTTGTATTCTGCAAGCTGATATTTTGAGAGATAATTATAGAGAGTTGTACAGTGAAATCTTTATAATTCGGACACCTAGTGTCTGCTTTATGACTGTCTGTACTACTTGTTGTAGTTTGGGACTGGAACTCAGGGTCTGCTATGTTGAGTTCATCATAAGGGTTTATTAAGTAATTAGTCGGGAGTGTTTGTCAGTAAAGTGTGCATCTGACAGATATCTTACTGCATAAAATAAGACATAGATTTGCGGAGGAAATTTCTCTAAGACAATACTTCTAAAATATTAGAAAGTATATAGGGTCAACCCAACCTCGTTCCCAGGGCTTCTCATAGCGTTAAACGTCAAGAGAGAAGAAGCCCTGGGAACGAGGTTGGGGTTAACCCTATATCGTAAGTAATGACGGCATCAAAAAATTAATTAGCTAAATTTCAACACAAAGCATGTTTCATTAAAAACGCGTTAATTATTTTAATCAATTTAATTGATACATAAACGTCCATAATTGTTCACGTGCATACGTACTTGCATACGCATTAACACTTGAGCATGCGTAAAGAGTTTCATTTCGGCTGATTTCTGTTTACATTAAATCGACTCCCGAAATGAAATTTCATTTTGACCAACGAGATTGCACCCGAAATGGGTTTCATTCCGCCCTCAGCATGTAAACAATCGTAAAGACATGAAAAATCTCATTTTAAGCGAAATGAAACTTCGAATTTGTTACGTTCATTTCAGCCAAACACCCGGCCAAGTCGAAAAAAACAACTTCAAGCTCATCTGACAAATGCCAAACTTATTTTACTACCGCATTATCCCAATAACCTACCCAATGACGATGTAGTTAATGCTTTGAACATGAACGAATTTTAGAATCTGTTGGATGATTACTGCGGTCATCACATCAAAGAGCGATTTATAGAGGCATGATTTACCTGTGAATTTATATATCCTGATTATTATTACATATGTAAAGGCTACCTAAGGGCACCTTTACATGGAGTTTCATTTCGCCCGAAATGAAATTCTTATCTCATGGCGGTATGATTTTTTTTTGGTTTACATGAGGTTTCATTTCGGGTGCTATTTCATTTCGGGGGTGGCCCGAGAACGACGACCGGAATTCTCTCGTTCCCAGTCCAAACCAGCGTTTGCAAAAAAAAAAACATTCTTTCCAAAATGGCGCCAGCGAAAGGGCAGTAATCCTCATGTCATAATTATTAAAACAATTAAACCATATTAATTAAAATAACGTGCTATATTAGTAGGATGGACAACTATATTAGCAGGATGAATGGTTAATTTAGTAAGTGATTATTATCCTACAGAGATATAAAAACACACAGGATGTTTATAATGTATAATCACTTCGTGGTAATTAACAATAATTTCCTATACTATCGTAGGTGTAATAAAAAAACATCATTTTAATGAAAATGACTATTATGGTACTTACGAATAATCGTTAACCTCTAATGAATAATTAAAATTTAACTTGTATATGCTTTCAAGCTCTTTGAATCTTCTATATGAGCCTATAATAAAAATAATATATAAATATTTGAAAAATATATATGAAAGAAGTTGGATAAATAACAGAATGAAAACAAGTCCGATGTCAGCATTTAGTTTATTTTTTAAGCGTCGATACTGGACGACAGCTTTAGCATTAATTATAATGTATGGATGTTATAGTTTAATTTATTTCGAGATTCATGTTAAACCTCGACAAGTTGAAGTTCATCGTTACGTTTTCAATTCCCAATATGTAGTTGCGAAAAGTAAGTTTGTGAAGGACATTTACCATACATGTCCGGATTTCAGCATTACTCCAAAACACATCGTAAACACTTATAATACATCATGTGTTAAGCATAAACCTTCTGAAACTGGATGTAAATATTCTAAGGAGAAATATATTTATGACACTAAGATACACACGTGCGACAACGAAAAAAAGCTGACCATATGTAAATACGTTAGTAAACGCGTAAAATGTAAAGTCAATAAATGTGACGGTGATGATGTTATGGTGTATATTTTTGATGACACAACAGGAGATGATAAGTTCATCGGTCAGTTTAACGATAACGAGAAATTATCTAAATGCATCAGTGACTATTCATTGGAAAAGAAGTTTGATTTCGTCTTTCTTAGTTGCAATGACAACGATACCAGGACGCAATTATTTCTCTTACACGTCAATATTGGACAAAAAACAAAAACAATTTCTGCATCTAAAGAAGCTGAAACGAATAAAGAGGAATCACCATTTCAGAGGATAAACATTAACTTGATATGGCTAGATTCTGTAGCTCGGTCGCATTTCCACAGATCACTTAAACAAACAATAAATGTTTTTAACCAAATTAATGATAATTCACAGACTGAGGTATTGGATTTTGAACTGTTTCAATCAGTTCATGGTCACACGCACATATCTGAAATGGCTCTGTTTACTGGAGACATCCCAAAAGGTCTAACAAATTTTGAAATGGAGGAACAAACTTCAGGGCTAAGTGAATTTTATAAATATTTCAAGAAATTAGGATACCATACAATGTTTCAAGATGACTTGTGCTGGAAGGCGTTTTGGGGACTTAGGTCAAGCTTAGGAAATCCTTCAAGCTGGAAAGAATATTATGAAGCGTTAAACAATGCTTACATAGATCATACAGGTAAATAATTTTTAACGTTTCGGCACCTCTTCAAGAAAGTGCGTATTTACCCAGTGGGCAAAAACTTGTTCAAAATTCACAGCAAAGACGCAAAGAACAACAGGGAAGAAGTTTGCTGAACGAATAATCTAACTATTCCCTGCCTTGCATGCGAAGTCTGATCAGCGTCAAAATTACGTCGTTTTTACGTTGTGATGCGTAAACTACGCTTTTTCGACTTTGAATAGATGTTTCGTGCCGACTGGGTTATTATTATCATTCCTTCTAAAAAGTACTTTGTTGCTTTTCGGATCTGTTAAAAGGACATTGTTATAGATTTTGTAAGGCGTTGTTTGCGCATTTAATTATAAATGCAGTAAACCACTCTCATCGTGGAGCCTCAGATGAAGCAATGGGATGAATAATCCGATCCGCTCGTTTTCGCCCGAATCTGCTGTTTTGTTGTTTATTGATGCTGTATAGCCGCCTCTGCGTAGGAGAGTGACAGTGAGTGGCTATCATAAAATAATAAATTTCTTGAATAATACAATATTGCCAGCCGGCAAAAACCTGTTCAAAGTCAGAAAAATAACGTTAGGACAACGTTCAAAGAACGTTGTTCTAACGTTATTTTGCTGACTTTGAACAGGTTTTTGCCGGCTGGGTACCAACATTTAGATACAAATGTAATGTATGCATCAGATACTCTTATGTTTTTTTGTAATTTTGTTAGCGATCTTTTGTATATAAGAAAACTTCTATTCTATATTTGCTGTCAACTTGTTTCCTGTCGGCGCAGACTGTCAACATAAGGCATTGTTTTGACGCTGGTTAGATGACCCACTGTTTTTTCTTAAGCGGGGGTCGGATTTTTTGGTTGTATAACTTACGGAGAAGTCAACAGGTATTTTTTTATACTTTTTCATTTTGCAGGATTTTAAATTCCCGAAATTTTTACCCAATTGCCAAATTTATAAAAGTTACAATTTCGTATTTTACAGTAAGATCAGTCAGATTTTTCCTTGAGAAAGATTATTTGATGAAATCACAAGACTTTTGGTCACCTGAATATTATTACAGTATACTTTAGGATCAGAAACTTTCGCGATGAGTCCATTCTTTCTTTAAAAAAATAATAACTTTGCTCTGTTCGCGAAAGTTGATGCTCGCGAAAAATTCTAATGGCTAATTCACAGAAGTTTGTGGTTGTGAAATGCAAAAATTTCGAGACTGGGACTTCAGCAAAGTGGAACCAGTTTTCTCGGTCCTTGGTTTTCCATAAATCCTTTGTTCCTCTAATTTGGACATTCGCTAACTGGAGTAGCTTGTTCTTTTCCATGAGCAGATTTAGCTGCGAATTGAGAAAGTTTTAGTTACAATGTTCTTCACGTGCAACTGTGTAAATTTGTAGACATGGCGTCAGTTCAAGCAGCCAAACGCAAATTTAAAACTAGAATTTTCATTCGGGTATAAACTTAAATGAGAATTCTAGTTCTAAGTTTTTGTCGAGTGAAATAGGTGACGTCACTTCCAACCAAAGTAATGGCTTCATTTAGAATTCGTCTAATGGAAATCCACCTTGTGAGACATGTTTATTATTTACCCTTGTTAATACCTTTATCATGACGTCTTTTTATGGCTCAGGGAAGCTATTTGCTAAAAGTGGCAACCTCGTTTCCAGGGCTTCTTGCCTTTTCGAACGCGGAAGAGCAGCTGTTCCGTGTTCGAAAAGGCAAGAAGCCCTGGGAACGTTTTTTGTTTTTACGTTGTCCGAACAAACATTTTGGGGTGGTATTTTGAGCTCGTATTTTGGAGTAGGCAAAACACTCTCCATTACTTTTAATGGAACCATGGCTGTAGCATTGGAACTTTTCAGAAAGTTAGATCAACACATAATTAACATTTTAGCATAATTATTGCCTTGATGACGTATTCACTCAATCATAGATATATTTTCTTTTATCTATGACTCAATACAGGTTGAGCAACAACAAAAAATTAATTTTTTTCACCAATTATATATTTGGTTGCATAGGGCAAGTTATCTCTTAAGTGCAAACTCGTTTCCAGCGCTTCTTGTCCCCTTTGATTTTTCTCTGCCCGAGAGTTTGCTCAAAGTCAATAGGATAGATTTTGACGCCTGGTTTAAAACCTCCGGTATAAATAAACGTGTTTATTCGAATATACTATCTTGGACAAAGATACTGTGGACAAAGTGAAATTACTTTAGATTGGTTTCTCCAATGACGGTGTTTAACCCCTCGTTGAAATCGTATTACATAGCTGCTTCCAGTGACTTATATTGTCGCTTGTAAAGTCACTACTTAGAGAAAAAGTCTATAATTTTGATTAGCAAGACAAATGGCACGAAAATCCGAATTTGTTCCAAAAGCCTGGGTACTTAGGCTGCTGGGAACAATAGAATTCGTCGAGTTTGCGAACAGTCCTAAGTCTACTCGATAAATATTTATGGATTTCTCATGGTCGTTTTCCAAATTTTTGTTTTACTTGTGGCGTGCATTGTTGGTCGAAGTTTGTAAAATGTCCGTTAGTATGTCCAAGATTGTAGCTAATTAGCCTAGATCGTCGTTTCAGTTCGCAATATCTTTTGATAACTATTGGTAATCAGAACACAATAATCTATAACTATTTTTAAATAATCCATTGTTTTTGTAAAATTCTAGCCTAGGAAGGCTGTTGTTGGAATTTTAGCGCAAATCGGCAAAATCCGGGAGTTTACAACGGATTGCTCTTTTACGCCGTGTCTGCTCTTCCCCCTCCGGGTTTTTCTCCGCTATATTTTTTAGCAAACGACTTTTCTAGTCTAGCAAATTCTTACGTTGTAAAAAATTCTCTTGTGACATCATCAAACTACCAGTTTTGTAAGATGTGACAAATGATTTTCTTATTTCATATATCATTCATAATACTTTAACCGGAGAAACTACGCGAAATTTTTCAACCGCGCGATATATTTCGTGGCGCCCGCGCTACTGACCTTTAAATTCATGATATCAACTTAGAAAAAAACTGGAATGATGCAAAAAGGAAATATCAGCTTAGAACCTAGCAAAATTTTTCAAATCGCTCATTCGCGAAAGTTTATCCACCATAAAACGAAAATATTTCGCCCTCGCGAAAGTTTCTCCGGTTAAAGTATCTAACAGATTTTAGGTAGCGTTTACATGGACCCCTAAACGAGTCTCACCCTGAACCATCTTGATTCTCGTATGAAGAAACCAATCAAATGCAAAAACGTTTAAGGTGAAACTCATTTAGGGGCCATGTGAAAACTTAGTTATCAAAAAATATTACGAAAGTTTTTTTGGAGGGTGAGATTATTCGAGAGGTGGCTTATTCTTATTCAAGAGAGTGAGTGCGCAAATTCCAAAACGTCGAAAGAACTATCGATGGGAGAATAATTGGGCTCCAATCCCACTTATCTGGTTGATATTAAAGAGAAGCATGGAATATTTGGTGCAATTCAAAGGGTTTTCAAGGTCAATTCAAGCGACAAACAAAAACATTTGGTCGGAAGTATATTATATTAATCTCATGAGACTTATTACAACAAATTTGCAATAAAATCACGAAAAACAGCAAAATACACATTTTCTATTTCATTTCTAATTTTTCCATTCATTTCATATAAATTATTCTGTACAAAAATCATCACATATTTGTGTTCAACATAATGATTCTTCACTTGAGGAAAGTCATTTAAAACGAAGTGTACTAGTCAACGATATTGTATTAAGTGCTGCCTTCGTAATGGAACAAACCAAACGAGTTCCCAGTGGACAAAAACTTGTTTAAAGTCTGCAGTAAAGGACAACTTTAAAGTC
The DNA here is from genome assembly GCA_032360805.1 of Neoturris breviconis. NCBI lineage: Eukaryota > Metazoa > Cnidaria > Hydrozoa > Anthoathecata > Pandeidae > Neoturris > Neoturris breviconis. The sequence continues at coordinate 9,665 of JAULBZ010003295.1, forward strand.
ATTCTAGCGTTTTTACTGCGGACTTTGAACAAGTTTTTGCCTACCGGATTACAAGCTCATTGACATAGCCCTTCGTCATGATTATATTTAGCTTCTTTGAACTGTTCAAATAGCAGGTTTTTACATAGAATTTAAAGATGTCTCTCGTGTCCATCTGAAGAATCATACATTTCACAAAGTCAAACAAAACAGCAGCTGCTTTTAGACTAAGTCATACTTTCTCTAAACATTTAGAACGAGACTGACAACTAACTTAAATCCCAGTAGGCAAAACTTGTTCAAAGTCAGCAGCAACGACACTAGAACAACGTTGAAAGCGTCTACTACGGACTTTGAACAAGTTTTTTTTGTCCACTGAGATCTACCAATATATCATTTGGAAGCTTCCCCAAAGAGAACAGAGATACTAAATAGCCAGACCAACATTGAAATGAGTTTTTAAATTTATGTATTGACAAAAAAATAAGAGAAACTTTTAATGTTTCGATAATATTAGTTAGAATTTTATTATTATCAAAGTCAGTGTTCGAAATAAGAGCAAGTAATGTTGCTTCAGGCTATAAAGCCTGAACCAATGCTCAAAAGTCACTTTATCACAGCGATTATTTGCTCTTATGTTGAACGCTGAAAATGTAAATAAAATCATCCGTGGAGACTCGTAACTCAACGAACTTGCAATTCGTACGGACTAAACCGACCAAATGCAAGTACGTTGATATAAGAGCTTTTTCCATAGAGATTCATTTATTTCGACCTCTGTTATAAATGGTGCATACATATTGAATATATATATAAAATAAATAATTATACACATTTATCCTGATGGGCACAACATGTCACGTGTGCCCACAAGGATATCTATCATTAAAAGATAAAAGTTCTTTCAAACAAATTCAAATTTATACAAATAAGGGTAACTGCCCGTATCACTGAGAAGGAGAGATTTAGCTGAAAATATTCTGAAAAATCTCTCGTCCACAGTGATGACCGGCATCTTTGTAAAGTAAACCCCTGACAAATAGTTAGTAGTATGCAGATATATCAACCTTGTTACCAGATCTTATTGTCCGCATCAATCTTAAAATTAAAAAGTGCGAAACAGTACTTGCTGGAAACGAGGTTGATCAATTTTTTACTTACATAAAAAATGAAAATGCTATTTTGCTAAAAGCATAAATAAAGCAAGATTTTTTAAATAATTATTATGAAATTACAAGGGTCCATGCTTCAAGTTAAAATCTTCAAAAATAATCATTACATAGAAGAGCATTTACCGTTCATAGTGAAGAAACAAAACAATTGTAACGGTTGATGATATTCACTGTGAATGCCAAAAGAAAATATTCTATTGGTAGAAATTGACGTCATAATCATGTGACGTTAATTTCTACCAATGGAATGTCTTAATTTGGCTTTCGCAACAACATTCTCGACTTGTGCAACCTCGAGCTTATTGCAAATGTATTATGTAAAACACCTTAGTGAGCAAAAACTTGTCCAAAGTCTGCAGAAAAGACGCTAGAACAATGTCGAACGACATTTTTCTAACGTCCTTACTGCGGACTTTGAACAAGTTTTTGTCCACACTGTTTTTGAACGATAAGTTTATAGGCTAATTAAAAATGCGTAACTTCATTTGGAACTACCAAATAATGAAAGCAGCAATAAAATATAAACCTGTTCCTAAATGCATTAAAATATGCAGAATATACTAGGACACACAGGAGTCAGTCGATGTATTTAGTTAGTATGTTCACAAACATACAAGCTTGTACTCATGTACTATTTATGCTTACTTCGACACCTGACAACAGACAGTGAAAAATAATTTAAAAACATAAAATTTAAAATGATTATTAGAGCTTAAAATAAGTACAGATAGTATCTAAGACAGAGGGTGTTATCTTTTTTGAAAGACTCTCCACCATAAATACTATTTGTTTATTGGGAACCCTGTTACATTTGTACATTACTTTACAAGTAGTTGATTTCGTGTTACCATGGTTCGTTCTGATCTTCTATTTTTCATCTGATTTTCATCTGATTCATCGTCTGCAAAACCGAGGTCTTCATCTAATTGCAGCTCATATAAACTTTCTGGACTTAAAACGGTTATTACATTACACTGGTGGCTGTCCTCACCAACTACTGGCGAAGTTGTACGCAATTTCTTCTGACTACTCTCTGAAGTCGGATCACCTATCTTACGTTTTCCCTGGCTATGTACATCATTTACAGTTGAATTATCCCCACAATTGCTAATACAAGAGTCAGTGTTTTTGTCAAGTTTTTCATCAATAATTGAATTAAGAGATAGTGCACATTTCTTAAAGTCAGAAGGATTGTGAAACGCTAATTGTCTTACTAAAGAACTGTTTGAATTTTCTTTACTCATTGGAGGAGTGTCATCTTCATTTTCAGAGACAATGTCAGTATCAGCTTCTTCCTCCAGTGTCGTAGGGGCACAAACTTCTAGTTCTGAATCGAAAAAAGCCACGATTGCAGATATATTGTCAGCTCTAGATCGCTTCCGTTGCCACAGGGTGAGCGACTTGTTAACAAGTCTAAAAGAAAAACACATACATTTTAACAATTAGATCTAGTTATTACGCTTATAATTTGTGATAAAACATGTAGCCTGCCAAACCAAGTAAAAATAAAACCTAGCATTGACAATTTTGAATTGTAAAAGTATATTATAAAAAGGTAAAAATATGGTATAAAATAAGAAAGAGATTTCGTTTCTTCTAATTTTATCTTGCAGTCGCAAAAATAAACCCCTGCGGAATATTTGAAAACTAAATCCTGGCAAAATTTTCGTAAAATTAACCAACCGCAAAATTAAATCCGCGCGAAAAATCAAAGATTTGGCACCCACAGGAAATTAAATCCACGCAAAAAATGCTACAAGCCTCAAGATAACAGTTGGTCACCTTAATGTTATGAAAAAATCATCAACTTATTCATGGTGTAGTAACTAGATTTCTACTTCTAAGTAGAAACTCTTCATACCATATGTTTCAGTCGTTTGTTTTCTTTTTTTGTAAGCATCAGCACCCACAGACCCACAAGTACCAAACCAAAGATAAGTGTCCTTTGGGACCTGTCAGCAATACTTTTGTCGAGCAATATGCCTAATTGTGCAGCCCTTGGTTGCATAAGTCGTTCCTCACAGGATAAAAGTAAAAGTTTTCATAGAATACCGTCAGCAAACAAAAACAATGACTTGCAAAAAAAGGTCGATAAATATAAGAGCTGATAACCTACCAAAAGATCCTGGTCATCTGTTCTAAACATTTTGAGCCTATTATGTTTTCAAAGAGATTTGAGGGTAAGAGTTTATAAACTTCATAAGCACCCACATAGTTATAGTTGTTGCTGATGTATTTTTTTCTTCTTGAATTAGTTTTCTGACGAAGGTTTTGTTTTTACTATCACTTTTTTACTTCCTCCATAGATATAATCCGTGAGAATATTTTCAATACTTTTTAGTTTAAACTTTTCTTCTATTTCGAATGATCGATCGTTAAACTATTTTAAAACTTTCTTGTGTTTGATTCAACACTGCAAAATTTATATAACAATTCTTTTGCGATAGTTTTCTCATGGCTATGGTTTTCTCTTGCACGTTTACATGTTTTGTTTATTTTTTAGCTTCGTACTTGGACAGGGGGTAGCGTAGTTGTATTTCTTGTTGCAAATCTTTCTTTAGGCGGATATAATGAGCACTGCACCGCGGAGCAGAGAGAGTTGATTGAAATGCTATTCCAACTATATTTTGTTTATATACACATATTGTATGAAAGTATTTTGCTTGCTACAAAGAATACATATATTTATTACCTGACCCCCTGAAATATTTACTACCTTAGAACCATTCTAAAAATATCATTCAAAAGTTATGAATAATTAATGACAATGTCTCTTCACCACTGACAACTTTTAAAGAACATAATAGAACAACCTTTCATAACAATAATAACAAAAGGAGAAGAGCATTGTTTTTAAGTTTTCATGTAAACATAGTGCCGAGAGAATTTTTTTTTGAAAAACCGCACTGGAAAATACCATAGATATACGAAAGATATTTATCTTTCGTATATCTGTGAAAATACGCAGCTTTGGCTTATTATTATAACCAATACAAACGCGATTTGTAAAAGTTTGACGATTTTGTGGTATACAAACACCCTATTTTCAGCGGGAAGAAAAAGAAAACAGCTCCTAACTTTTACTTCTTTATTTTATTTAGACTAAAGTGTAACTTTTATGAAAAAATAATTTTAGTGTTTACTTCCTTCCCCTTTAATAAGAGTAAGAATCTCGATCGTAAACAATTTTTACTTACTATTCCTTAGAAAAAAACGACCATGATCTATGAAGGAGAGTGGTAATACTAGTCTGAACTGGAGCTTTTGATTTGACTAGGCTAGACTTAAAGTTAATGTAACATAAACCAGACTTTTATTTGCGGCGAAAAACAAGTTAATAGTCTACAGATACTACAACAGAAATCATTCCATCGCCATGCAGTTATTAGTCATATTGTGCCTGTTTATGCCTGCTGTTTTATCACGTCCTGAATTTTAGCCACTAAACCACATGTCAGCTTGACATGCATTAAAAGCAATTAAACTTCATTCATAAAATATATCAACCTTTTTAACAATGATTTATTTGAAATTATATTTTTTTGTGGAGAGTAAAGAGTCTACAGTGCAACAGACCATTGCATTAAGGTTTTTAGACATTTTGGATTCTTGAAATTTCACAATGATAACTAACTATTAGATGGGTACAATACTTCTTTTTGTCATAATTGCCAATCTTTTCTTCATTTATACATGTTTTTATTTTCTTTCTCCATAATTTATTGCGGCAATAGTGGCATTTTTGGGTCGAGATCAGGTAAAATAGCATTTTGCGCTTTTTTTGCTCGTTTGCCACAACAATTCAATATTGCTGAAGCATAGAGCACCCATTTTTCACCTATTGCGCAAAAACAGCTCCTTTAATTTTCGCATACCTTTTAATACACAAAAATTAAAGGGGTGTGAAAATAAAAAGGAGCAAGGTATTGCGTTTATTGTGGCTTATTTTGATCTTCCAATCGTATGAAAAAAATATCAAAATATATATATTATAATATACGAGACAATTATTAACCATAATTTTTGTTGTCAACACTGTGCTATTGCATAATAAATTCAGTGAAAGAAGACAATAATATAATAAATTGTTGTACTTACTGTTGTGAAGAGTTTCTCATGTTGTGCTTGCACGTAGATGACATTTCAAATGATTTTACAATATCTACAGCCTGTTCTCCATTCATGACACCCCACAAACCATCACTGGCAATAACAATGAACTTATGATATCCTGGTATAATATCAATCGCCTGGATTTCTGGCTCTGGTGAAACGATGAATTCTCCCTTCTCAGTATCATAACTCCACAAATCTCCTGAAAAATATGAAGTAACCGTGAAGATGGGTATGTTGATAAATTTGTTATGATTCTTTGGTACAAAGTAATTAGTCAATTATATAGCAGCTCATTGAGCACTTTTATGCACATAAATTCTTAATCCCCAAGGTTGAAATTAGAGCATGTTTCGATAGAAGTAACTAACAAAATCAGTTGAAAAATAAAACCAGAAAGAGATATTTTGTGTCAACGACTATGTGAACTTTACATTGCAAGATGGTTAAATCAGTGCCCAGAACAACACATACTGGCCCTTAGAAAGTAACTATTTACCTAATGCCCTTGATACAGCAAGAAAAGGTACATATTCATATTGTGTGGCCACTTGCTGTCCATTTATAGGAGATACATTTCGAACAGCACGTTTCCAAACAACACGAGGTACACCATTTGTAGAAGCAACTCTTCCACCCAAACTTTCAATACTGAATAAATAATAGAGAATGCATATATTTGAATAATGCACATATGTAGTTACATCAATTTAATTAACTAATCAGTTAATTAGTGTTGACTTTTAAGCTTTGATCTCATTTAAAGTACATAGCTAGAACATTAAATGTATATATATATAATGGAAGTTGAAATAATGGGGACATTGTTTTGTCTGGTGTTACAAAGTTTAAACAAACTATAATTTAAATACAATAACACTAGAGGATCATCTCCAAAATTCGTTACTAGAGGAAGAGTGCTGAAAAGCTGCTAAGATATCTGCTTTTGGTAACAAATTTTGGAGATGGCTCCTAAATGGAAATAAATTTCTAAACATTCTGTGCATTGAGTTAAATTCATTTTCAGTAGATTTTGATTCTATTGTTTGTCAATACAATGGCCAATAAAATTACTGGACGCAACTTTTAGCAAATCAGTGAAATCTGGTTCCTGGATTATCCAATACTATTTACTCAAGTTTACCACACTTTTTTTAGATAGAAGAATTAAGGATTTTTGAGGAGAAGATCGTCCATTTTCTGAGAAAATTATTAATAAAGTTGAGGAGATAAATTGAGAATAGGGTAAACTGAGAATAGTAGTACCATGGCTGATTCGGTCTTTCAGTTACGAGTTGTCATAAGTTGTACTGAAACTCATTCTAAAACTGGCAGCCTCTAGTTATAATATGTAGCCTTCAGTTATAACTTGCGACCACCAGTTGTGAAGTGAGTTACAGCCTTTAGTGATAGCATCAATATATCCTGTCAGTGTCATATCCAAGGCTTTTTTGGTATACCTGTTTGAGCATACTGTCAGACATTACTAGTAGAGCATTGCTCTTTAGTATTTATGATTTAAAGCTACAACATAATCACTTACAGACAAGATTTTTTAAAAGGTTAAAATTTTGAATGAGATATTCTACATTGGTAGGATATGGTTAAGTTTTTGCAAAAACGTGGTGGCTGCCAAATATCTCTGCGAGCAAAAATAGCTACAATAGAACTACATTTCAACTAAAGTACATAGTTGTGTGTATATATATATATATTTATGTAATTATATATATAGTTAAATGTATTATATACTCTATTTTTTAACTCTATAGAGACTTTTAAGCTTATAATGTTACTATTT
>JAULBZ010003296.1:0-16728 GCA_032360805.1 Neoturris breviconis
CAGGGCTCGAAATAACAGCCGGTCAGCACGGTGGAGGAGAGATTTTTCAGAATATTTTCAGCCAAGTTGGCTGAAAATATTTTGAAAAATCTCTCCTCCTTAGTGATGACCGACTGTTATTTTGAGCCCTGATGATTTATGCTGCATAATCCATATTTAAACCACTTCAGCGTTAACTATAGTTTGGGTGAATCCAGTGATGGAAAAATAAGAGCAACTAATCACTGTGGAGGAGTGATATGTGAGCATTGCTTCAGGCTACATAGCCATACAGTGCTTATTTGTTCTTATTTTGACCGCAGTGAAAAACTGTTGTGTATTGTTATAATTGTTACTTGTTTTAAGGATGGTCCAATGGTTCCTAACGTAGCCCCAATGGAGGCAAATGAACGTCTGATGATATTTCAGGTAAGTGATACTACTTATTACACAAAGAAATAGACAAACGCAATGCTTTATTAGCAATTCCTACATTATATCTCGTCATAAGTTTTGACCACTGAACGTGAAAAACACATATCTATTTCACTCCTGATCATATCAAATTTATGAGCATTCCATTGCAACCTCACAGTTGTTATGTATATATGATTTTAGGCAAAAAAATTTGACACTTTCAGTTTTTAAGCTACCAAAATAGCATTTTAAGCTGCTAAAATTCCTGCTCACTGAGAGACATCATTTAGAGAGGATACCAATTATTAATGTTGAAGTTTTTCAAAATCCTTCAGTAGTTCTAGCTCCAGAACATTTTGCAAGGGTTAAAATTACTATTGGTCATCACTGTGGGGGAGAGATTTTTCAGAATATTTTCAGCCAATATTGCAGTGTCGTTACAGCAAACTTTAAACATACCTAAGGTACTCTTATTACAAAATAACTGTTGAACATCACATGTAGAGGCGTGTTTTTGAGTACAGTTTTCAGCTGAACACTACTCGAAAGACACTCCTCCACAGCCATTATCCAACAGTTATTTTGAGGCTTGGTCTCCTAGAATCGATTTGATAATCTATATCGGCGTTATACAACATACTCTGGTGGAGAAGAGTTGTTTGGCATACCTGTTACCGAATATGATGATTTACAACAGATCAGAAAAGAATTGAATCTCTTGCAAAAACTGTATGGTTTGTACAACGATGTAATTGTAAATATCAATGGCTACTTTGATATACCATGGCTTGATGTGAATATTGATAGAATAAACATGGAACTACAGGAGTTTCAAAATCGGTAATTGAGCTTAGATTTATTTGCTGGACACAGGGGAATGCTTAAGTGAAATCAGTGGTCTGTGGACATCACTCAGAAAACACTTAAAAGACACTCCTCCTCAGGTGATATCCAGAAATTATATTCAGGCTTGGCAATTATTTCATCTAATTATACTTGTTTACTAGCTTTCTCTGTGATGACTAGCCTACATATATAGACCTCAATCTACTGGACCTACGCACATCCTAATTTCAGTCTTTGATGCCCCAGGATTTTCAATTTTGCATTGCACGAACACTGGTGCTCAAAGGAACATGAAAGCAATAACGTTAAGGACCTGTAACAAGAAATAATGGCTGATCATCACCTCACTTCACCTTGGCTGATCTTATGAATGAGCACTCTTGTGAAATTTGAATGAGGTTATAATTGTATGAGCACCTTTTTTAATAATACGATGATACACCCATCTTGAAATAGGGCTTTATTTCCGGTAGCTAAGTATTAATTAGGTACTCTGTGTAAATTATAAAACGTTTTTTTTTGGTTTTGCTTAATTTAATGATGGATTTGAGCATGTCCGTGCAAGGAACAAATTATAGTAGCTACAAACTGAACTCACAAAACGATCCCCCACAATGCTGGGTGCATTTGTAGCAATAAGTTAACTTGAACCAACAGTCGAAATAGTCGCTGTGGAGAAGTAATAATTGTGCATTGCTTCAGGCTAGAAAACCTGAAGCAATGCTCAAAATCCCTCCTCCACAGTGATTATTTGTTCTTTTTTCTTCAAACTGCTGTGGATATTGCCTTGAGAACAAAAAAACGTCATGTTATTTCTTGAGTAAGAAGGAGATGTAAATCAGAATATTTCTATTGTATAATGTGTATTGACTCCAAAAGCCACATTTCTTTATCATAAAAACATTTTTTCCAGATGTCGTAAATTACCAAAAGCTTTAAAAAACTGGGAAGCATACAAAGATTTGAAGAAAAAGATTGATGATTTTAACGAAAGTTGTCCATTGCTTGAGTTAATGTCGAATAAAGCTATGAAAGGACGTCACTGGAGAAAAATTGGTGAAATCACAGGCCATCACTTTGAAGTTGATTCAGAAGCATTTTTCTTGAAAAACATTATGGATGCACCATTATTAGAACATAAAGAAGATATAGAGGTAATCACATCTCAAAATAAAAGCAAATAATCACTGTGGAGAAGTTATACTTGAGCACAGCTTCAGGCTACAAAGTCTGAAGCTCCACTTTGATTATTTACTCTCATTTTGATTGCTGTGAAAATTTTAAAATAAAAAATATGCTTTTGAAACTAATGGTATAGGGATGAAACTTGGCAGGCAAATAGTGTATCGAGAAAGGAACAAAATGATGGCAATTTTGTTTACTGACATCAGCATTTTTCTGGATTACGTCAAAATTTTGAAATATAATGTTGCCCAAAATCTGTATAGAAATATGATTAAGAAAGTTCTAGATAACATTTTACCATTCTGTTTTTAGTTTTAGCCAGATATTGTGTTGTTCTTTAACATAGTATCCAGGTTTTTAACAGAAACGTTGCAAAATACCAAAATACCAAAAGTTTCAGCTCTATTGCTTTAGTGGTTCACACGTTATAAATAATAATGTGAACGGTGGTGGGGGTGGAATATGCCCTCCCCCCCCCCCCCACCACCTCCCTCCCCCTCCAACCTGAATAGGGTTAATTTGGCTTTTGATCACCTAACCTCTTAGATATCTAACTTTCAGCCCTAAGAGAATGTATTTACTTATTTTCAAAAATACTGGATGCAATATTTCGAAACTTCCTTCTCCACAGTGATTATTTGCCGTTATTTTAAACACTATGTTTATTTTAGGATATATGTATTGCAGCAACTAAGGAGAAAGATATTGAAGCGAAGCTTAAGTTAGTTATGGCTGAATGGAACAGCCATGAATTGACATTTGCTTCATTTAAAAATCGTGGAGAATTACTTCTTCGTGGTGACAGTACATCTGAGATTATATCTTTAATGGAAGACAGTTTGATGATCCTTGGTTCTCTTTTGAGTAACAGGTAACAGGAAACACTGCATCTCTTAATACTTTTCACACACACAAAAAAAAAATCTGTAGAGTGTCTGTTATTACTGGACTATCTATTCATAATTACCATCTGTATTAAGTAACAAGTAATTATACAGGTAGACTGTTCTATTATCACCAAGCCTGATGAGACACAGAGTGAATCATTTTTACTGGAGATAGTGTAAGTATTGGTACAGTGATCTCTTACCGCAGTTACCCAGAGTTATCGAGTCAATATTTGTGCCTTGCTGTCTGATTAGTTAAATGGATAATCACTTTGGTCCTAGACTCTGTTTATATGGAAAAGGGCTGATTCTACCCCAGGAAACTTGAAAGTTGCCCAGGCTAACCCCAGTGCTCAAAACTCCCTCCTTCACAGTGATTATTGGCTCTTATTTCCAACATTGGGAAGATCTGATACACAAATAAATAAGCATTTTTTAGATACAATGCACCTTTTAAAAAGCAAATTCAATCGTGGGTTCTAAAGCTATCAAATTCAACAGACATACTTGAAAACTGGATGTTGGTGCAAAACTTATGGATTTATTTGGAAGCTGTTTTTGTTGGTGGTGATATTGCACGCCAGTTACCTAGAGAAGCAAAAAGATTTTTAAACATTGACAAATCATGGCAAAAGATTATGCAAAGAGCTCATGAAATGCCGAATGTTATTGTATGTTGTGCTGGTGATGATACTTTAGGTAGTCCAGGGGAAGGGTGCTGAATCAATGATCTTGCAATTGATTGGTTTCTTCGTCCTGAAGAAACCAATCAATTGCAAGCTCATTGACTTAACAATGATGATTTAAAATAAGTTTAGAGACCGTCTCAAAATTTGGTGGTTCGTTTTAAAAAACAAAATAATATAAGCAAACAAAAATAAAACTGCACAGAAGTGTGTTATGTTAACAAGCTTGTAACGGATTGGTTACATTGGTATGAAGAAACCAACCCATTACAAGAATGATTCTGTATTCTTCTCCGTAGATATTTTGATATGCTCCCTTACAGTACCTCCAATCGACAGTTCATTAGTGTCATTTCAAGAAATTGTGTACTTTTACAGGATGATGACATTGGTTGAGCATTTTGCAGGTTATTTTGTACAGAACAGTATGAACGTGACCAAGTCATCAATCTTAGTTGATTAGTTCATCATACTGAAGAGACCAATCAAATACTTCTTCATTGAAATCACACTCTTCTTCATTTATTTATTTTATATATTTATTTATCAGGTCAATTATTGCCCCATTTACAAGAGCAGTTAGAATTATGTCAAAAATCATTAAGCGGTTATTTAGAAAAGAAACGATTGGTATTTGCAAGATTTTTCTTTGTCAGTGATCCAGCTCTATTAGAAATACTGGGACAAGCTAGTGATTCTCATACAATACAGGTAGGTGCAGTGGGATCGAATTAGGAGCAAATAATTTCTGTAGAGGAGTGATTTTTATCATAGCTGCAGGCTATAAAGACTGAAGTTATGCTCAAAAATCTCTCCTACACAGTGATTATTTGCTCTTAATTTGACAACTGTAAGTGCTTGATTTTCAATTAATGTATCAGTGTCTGATATAACAGTAAATAATCACTGAGGGGGAGTGACATTTGAAATAGCTTCGCGTTTTATAATCAGACGTTATGTTAAAAAGTCACTCTTCCACAGTGATTATTTGCTTTTATTTTGAGCACTGAACTATTGTAACCTGTGAGTATTAACCCAGTGGGTAAATGTTTGCATTCTACACACTAAAGCAATATTGAATGTCATTGTTCTAGCATCTTTACTACACTGAACAAGTTTTTGCCCACTGGGAACTCCATACTCACGTTTTGTTCATTCAACTAATCATGATTATTACTGGCAACATTCTCCCTTCTTTTAATTTTAGAATCATCTTCTAAATGTGTTTGATAACGTGAAGCATGTCCGGTTTCATGAGAAAGACTATGATAAGATTCTATCAATTATTTCGCAAGAAGGGGAAACCATAGATTTAGAAAAGTATGTAATGGCAATGGGTAATGTAGAAGAATGGTTGAATGAATTATTGAAAATGTCACAAAGATCTGTTCATGGGATCATTCGACAAGCGTATATGGCTATCAACGATCCTAATTTTGATATCATGGAATTCTTGGGTACATTTGCTGCACAGGTAATATAAGAGATGATTAAGGTTGAATTCCATGAGGCGAAAAATGTGTGACACCAATTTCTTCTACTGGATTGTTTTCTTTTGTCTTTTGCCGTAAATATTTTGGCTCGTGGAAATCAACCTTATGTTTTTGTGATAATAAATAATTAAATAAGAAGCTCAACCTGAACCTTCTTGTCGTATTATAATAATCACTGTGGTGGAGGGAGTTTTGAGTATAGCTTAAGAAAATTACTCGTCCACAGCGACTGTTTACTCTTATTTTGCCAATATTTAATTCCTTAAACTTCCTTAGATAATGATCTAGCTTTAGTTGCTACCACGTTCAGTGGTTTAAGTTAGAGCATGCATATCTGTCTTATATATGTGCCTAGGTACTTCACAGAGGCTACTCTTCTTCAAACTTATGCTGACTGTCAGCAGGTTTGATTGTAATAATTTAAAATAATAATATGTCATTCAAACTTATGCTAGATGATTATCTTGTTTGAGAATAGTTCTATTTAGACATTTTCATGAAGGAAGTTATTTCTGTTATAGATTGGCTTACTTGGTTTACAAATGTTATGGACGCGTGATTCAACAGATTCATTGCAAAATGCAAAATATGATAAACGTGTAATGAATGAAACGAACCAAGGATTCCTTGATTTATTGAATTTACTTATTGAACAAACAACTAGGACTTTAAGTAAGATAGAAAGAACGAAATATGAAACCTTAATTACCATCCATGTTCATCAACGAGATATATTTGACGATTTGGTATGTTATATTAAAAAATCTACAAAGGAGAGCACTGTATTAATGATCTTGAAAAATGCATTGGTTTCTTTGGCATGAAGAAACCAATCTATTGCAAGTTTGTTGACCTAACACACTTCTGTACAGATTCATTTTTGTGGAATTTTATCAATTTTAGTTGATTTGACCTTACCAAAATAGTTGGTTTTAGAGCGAAATTTTGAGGTGGTCCCTTACCTTTTAGTCTTAGTGTATTTCAAATTAAAAGAACTGATACTTTCTAAAATTAAGTAACTCTAATACTAACATTTAAAACAAGTAAGCAAACAATGAAACATTCTTCTTTGAATACAGAAAGAATTATGCAACTGTCAAGACATGGGTGAGTTGTATTTAAGCAACTACAGTGCCAATTTTCATCACAACAACTTCATTTCTAACCATAAATTTGAATTGCTTTTAAATATCATTGGGTGTTGTCTGAATTATTTACAAATTTCTCAATGGGCACACAACATTGGTTAAATATGACAACACAACATCATTTTGAGGTTGTACCCTTGTTGATCCGACATGGTGTGCCGGCTAGGAAAGAGTTACATGCGAATTAGTTTTCTTTGGGAATGAGAGAATGACCCAGGTTGGCCCAAGTGTTTGTTTATGGCTTCTTATTTTTTGTTTTGTTGCAGGTACGAATGCATATCAAATCACCTACTGATTTTGAATGGTTAAAACAAATTCGCTTTTACTTTCAAGAAGATACAGACAGCTGTAATGTATCAATCACTGACGTTAATTTCAAATATCAAAACGAATTTCTTGGCTGTACCGAGCGTTTAGTCATAACTCCACTAACAGATCGTTGTTATATTACATTGGCGCAAGCACTTCATATGTCTTTGGGCGGAGCACCTGCAGGTCCAGCTGGTACTGGAAAAACTGGTAAATATTTACTTTCAACATCCACTTTATATTGATAAAGGACCATATCCAAATGAAACTATGTAGGTGGATGTTAGGTCAACGAGCTAGCAATCCAATCCATTACAAGATCGTTGACTCAGTATTCTTTTTTGTGAATTTTATTTTTGAGACAAACTCTGATATAAATCTGCAATGCCAGTATTCTGCCAACAAGCTTTCAATTGATTGGGTACTTTTTTAGGAAAGACCAATTAAAATGCAAGATTGTTGACTTGATCGTTGTACTTCTGTAATTATGAATTAATAACTCGAAATCAAGTCAAATTTTCACTTGTGTGCCTTAAATAACTTTCTATTATAATACTAGTAGCATGTACACTGAAGGCCCTTGCAAACGAATCCAACATTTCGTCCAACAGGCATTGTTGGAGGTGTTGGATGAAATGTTGGATTCGTTTGAAAGGGCCTTAACAATCAAAGTTAAACTTTGACGTTGAAACAGAAAATTATAATTTTTTAGGTTAGGTTTTGAGGAATTATATTGCTGAACTTGGGAATTATGTGATAACGGAGTGTGTATGTGTTACAGATTACAGAAATTTTACATATTTTCTTTAGAAACTGTGAAAGACATGGGTAAAGCACTTGGAAAATATGTTGTTGTTTTTAATTGTTCAGATCAACTTGACTACAGAGGATTGGGAAGAATCTTTAAAGGTAAGAACTTCAACACCTGTGTGATTTTTGAGCTTAGTTTCAGGCTATGCTGAAAATACTTAAGGCAGACCTTCACTAGGCTAACCTTTTTTGCATAAATTCTAAATGAAGCCATTACATTGGTTGAAAGTGATATCACGTAGTGAAGAATCTGCTTTTACAACCCTTTAAAATAAGAAAAGTTAATCACTCAGAGCTCATTATGTTCCTACATGATTATTTGAAAATTTAGATACTTGAATCTATCATATTAATGTGTACTGAGTCGATGATCTCACAATTGATGGGTTTCTTTGTAACATACTAACCAATCATTATGCTAGTTTCTTGGCAATTATTAATTGCAATGTTAATTTAGTTATAGTCAGTTTCAGTTTGTCCAAAGCGGTTTCGCTGTCAAAACATCGTACTGCTAAATTTTAAAAATATATAAAAATATATATGTCTTTTGTTTCTTCATTAGGGGTAATAATTGTTAAAATGCCTTTCCTCCCATTTTAGGTCTTGCTCAGTCAGGTAGTTGGGGTTGTTTTGATGAATTCAACCGAATAGAATTACCCGTATTATCAGTTGCTGCACAGCAAATCTCGGTAATTTTGTCATGCAAGAAAGAACGCAAATTACAATTCATCTTCACTGATGGAGATACTGTTGCAATGAACCCCGAATTTGGTTTATTTTTGACTATGGTATGATATCATTGTTGTGTTCTAAATCCTTCTGAATTGTCTGTTGCTGTTTTGCTGACTTTATGGTCTCTATGAGTATTGGTTGATATTCATAGACTAAGCTTTTTGGAAATTTCCTGTACCTCTGTTAAATGATGGCTGTTTCCTATTGAACCCTAAGCAGTAACCAATCCTAGTGAGAAAATAAGAGCAAATTAGTCACTGTACAGTAGGGATTTTTGAGCACAGCTTCCAGGCTAAAAGGTCTGAAACTATGCTCAAACCTTCTCCACATTGATTATCTTCTCTTATTTTGACCTCCCACACCCTAGTGGTAGAAGCTAATAAATGAAGATTCTTCAAGTTGTCTCCAACAATTTAAATTCTTTATAGAATCCTGGTTATGCTGGTAGACAAGAACTTCCTGAGAATTTGAAAATTCAATTTCGTTGTGTTGCAATGATGGTACCAGATCGTCAAATCATCATACGTGTTCGTCTTGCTAGTTCAGGATTTATTGAGAATATTCTTCTTGCAAGAAAGTTTTTTACATTGTACAAACTCTGTGAAGAACAATTATCAAAACAAGTCCATTATGATTTTGGATTGAGAAATATTCTCTCTGTTTTGAGAACACTTGGTGCTGCAAAGAGAGATAACCCTGAAGATGGTGAAAACAAAATCGTGATGAGAGTTTTGAGAGATATGAATTTATCAAAACTTGTAAGATTTGTTCTGTCTTGTTTATTTAAGCAAGGTATACATGATGCGATTCATCTGACATATTTTGTTATGTAAACCTGTTAATTAATTAACATTATCTGAAAACACTACAAGAAAACAGCCTTGCTTTTTTCTATTGATTAAAAATGTTTACATATTCTATTGCTTATAGTACTAATAATTGAAAAACACTTTCAGTCAGTTATATTAAATTTTATTGCATTTTGGTTTAGGTTGATGAAGACGAACCATTATTTCTAAGTTTAATCAACGATCTATTTCCTGGCATATCACTTGAAAAAGCTGGTTATCCTGACTTAGAATGTGCAATACAAAATAAATGTGATGAAAGTGGCTTAATTAACCATCCGTCATGGTCATTAAAACTCATTCAGGTTAGCGATAAAGGTTTTTTCATTTCAAACAAAGCTGTAGGTTTGGGCTTGTGAGAAAACCCAATGGGCATACGAATGTCGAAACAGCATTAAAATGATGTTGGATTGTGTCGACATTGTGTACCTGCAGAAAATGTTAGTCTAAGAGTATGGGAATTTCATACTACAGACTTGCTTCACCAAAAATGTTTTCTACGGATACAAATAAGTTTCTTTAGCCTTTATAGTGTTATTTGAAAATCTTGATGCAAAATTAACGAGTAGTAAAATTGATGCGAAATTGTTATTGTGTAAAAATAATAAAAAAATAGTTAATGCAAATTTTGAAAAAAAGCAAGTGCTTGAGCAAATATTTAGTTGGTTATAACTGCACGGATAACAGTAACACACTTTTTAAAGACCACAGAATAATTCCAATTATTTAAAGTATTATGTCATGTGGCACAAGGCAATAGTCACAAAGATACCTATGCAAGTTCTTTATAGGATTGACCCAATATTAATAGATATTATGTGTTGAATTCAACTCTGTGAGCCAACTGTTCCATGAGATGTTCTGATTCTTAAAAGATTTGTACACTACTCTATGAGATGTGAGATAATCTCTATTTTGTCTTACTTTATAGTTGTATGAAACACAACGTGTCCGACATGGTATGATGGCCTTAGGACCTAGCGGATCTGGTAAAACAGCATGTATACACACTTTGATGAAAGCCATGACGGAATGTGGTATGCCACACAAAGAATATAGAATGAATCCGAAAGCTATAACTGCACCACAAATGTTTGGTCGACTAGATGTTGCGACAAATGATTGGACTGATGGAATTTTTTCAACATTATGGAGAAAGACTCTTAAAGCTAAGAAAGGTAAATCAATTGCATATTGCCTGAAGGGTGTTTTAAGTAAAGTTTTCGTCTTAGCCGTTGAAAACTGTGCCAAAAACAACCCCCACCTATGATTTGCAGTTTCGACATGGAAAATGAATTTTAATTATCGCATTATGAACATTATTTTTTAGGTGTTTTTGGTTGACTTAATGTTTAAGAAAATCTGTATTTAAGTCCACCACCTTCAACTTCTTCTAATCGTTTCAAGGTTTGGTACCTTTTACTTCTCTTTGTATAATTTTCAGGTGAGAGAATATGGATTGTTCTGGATGGTCCTGTTGATGCGATTTGGATTGAAAATTTAAACTCTGTTTTGGATGATAACAAAACATTAACATTGGCTAATGGTGATCGTATACCAATGTCGCCATTTTGCAAAGTTATATTTGAACCTCATAATATTGATAATGCTTCTCCGGCCACTGTATCAAGGAATGGAATGGTTTACATGAGTTCATCTGGGTTAGACTGGAAGCCTATCTTAGAGGTCTGTTACCATTAATTGAAGTTAAATAATCACTGTGGAGGAGTAATTTTTAAGCTTAAATCTCCTCAAAATTTAGTCCTCCAAATTGATTTGCCTTGCTGAAGTAAAATAAATATAGTTGCACCAGTAAAAATTGTGCTAATAGTGCTAGAGCAGTGTCAATTAATGGATCATAAAGGTTACAGAAATGAGTACTAAGGTAATGATATTGCTATGGATTGGTTTCTTTGTACCAAAAAAACAATCCATTGCAAGCTCGTTGACTCAACACTCTTCAATGTAAGTTCCATTTTGTTGGGTTTTGTCAAAATTAGTTAATTTAAATCAACCAAAATAATATTGCTTTTGGAAGTCAGCCTTCAATTATACTAAAATTAAGAATAGCTGAACAAGTCTTTACCTGCTGGGTATGAGATGATCCCTTAGTGTCTTTTATAATAATTCTATTGAAAGTTACGAATTAAAAATTAGCAATAATACGAGCCTAAAATAGGGGTTGGTTGGTTGTTTATGAACGACCTTGTATTTAATTGTTTTCTTTAATAAACAAATGTCAACACGTTGCAATGGGTTGGTTTCTTCAGTGTGAATAAACCAATCCACTGCAATATTATTAACTCCGTCAACACTCTTCTGCGTCGATACTTGTAATTTTTGTAAGTTGTTACTATTTTATAGGCCTGGCTTATCAAAAGGGATCCTATGGAAGCAGAAATCTTTCGTAATTTATATTATAAATCATTCCAAGAATTATTTGTATTCATGACTGAAAATTTAAGTCCAAAAATGGAACTGCTGGAATGTAATTACATTACTCAGGTACATTGGTCTATTTTTGGTGTTTTGGTAAAGATAAATCATAATGATCTTTATATTTTGTCTATAATATATTTCTGTTTGTCTAAAAGAAGACCAAATTTGATAAGATTTTGTTGTTTGAACGAAACAATTAATTTTCTAAATAATAAACAATCTTAAATAAGCTCATTTTATTCTCTAGAGCAAATAATCATTGTGAAGGAGTGATGTTTGAGCATAGTAGCTTGCACAGCCCTCTTCCATACTGATTATTTGCTCTTATTTTGGATGTCAGATAATTCAATTTTTGTTGGAACTCATTGGCATCTACAGAAAATAGAAAGAAAGTCAACAACATCGTTTCTTCACAACCAATCTATACCAACCTTTGTTGGTCACCATTCATCACACATTTTGCAGATGTCTTCAATTTGTTGTAGATGTTTAATTGTTTACCTACTCTCTCCCTTATTTACAGTATTCTTTTATTCTTTCCCATATATTTAGGGGATATTGATAGCAAAAATATTAGTAGGGCAAGAATTGAAATAACAGGAGGTTATGCAGTGTTCGAAATAAGAGCAAATAATCACTGTGGAGGAGTGATTTTTACGCATTTCTTCAGGCTTTCTAACCTTAAGCAATGCTCAAAAAATACTCCTCCACGTTGATTATTTGTTCTTATTTTGAACACTGCCATGACTGCTAGGAAAAAGTTAACAATTTTTATTTTAAACTTCATATATTTTTTCAGTAATGACTGTAAGGAAGGTAGAGGAGTAATTGCTAGTGCCATTCAAGTACTAATCATTGCAAATCTGTCTAGTTTTATAATATTATAATAACTGTTCCCTTCAGTCAATCAATGTATTGAATGGTCTGTTACAAACCTCATCTGATACACATCAATTCCAAACTGTGCATCTGAATCGGTTATATGTCTTTGGAATCATGTGGAGCATTGGAGCAATACTTGAGATAGATGATCGCACACAGTTAGAAAGTTTTACAAGAGAACATTTTGATCTTGATTTACCAACTATAGAAGATGGATCAAACTATACAATGTTTGAATATTTTGTGGATAAGCAAGGTACGATTAGTATTACTTTGAACAATTGATTAAAAGTTGTTTAATTCTTACAGTTTGCTGCAAAAGCCATATAATATGAATTCCATTGGTAGAAATTGATGTCACACCTCATGTGACATCAATTATTACCAATGGAGTGTCTTCTTTCAGTTTTTGCACCAAATAAAAAGAATTAATCTTTATAAAATGATGTATTACTATGGACCCTTGTAAATATTTATAATTTAGATTTTTTGTAATAATTACTGATTCAAAGCTTTTATGACGACCATGTACAATTGTACCAAGACTTTTTCTTTAAGGCTGGGTTATATCAATTAGCTCAAAGTTTCAATAAGTGTAAAATAATGACAAAGTAAAGTATATTGCAATGTTTTAAATAAGAACAAATAAGCACTGTGGAGGAAGAATATTTTGAACATTGCTTCAGGCTAACGATGCTCAAAAATCACTCCTCCACAGTGATTATTTGCTTTTATTTCAAATGCTGTAGTGAACTTAATGATATGATCCATATGAAACAACCTCTGACTACATCACATCTACATTCATGGTCATAATTTATGAGACATTTTTTGAAGAATAATGCACACCACAAGTAAAACTTAAAAATCGACCAAGAGAAGTCCCTAGAGATTTATCGAGTAGACTTAAGGCTTGAGACTTAGGAACGTAGGCCCTCTTGCAAACTCGACAAATTTTGTTGTTTCTAGAAACCTAATACCCAACCCAGGCTCTTAGAACAATTTTTGTGCCATTCATCTAGCTAATTAAAATTTAAGGCTATTTGTCTAAGTTGAGATTCATAATTTTATTTTTAAATAATTGTGATTGTATCTATAGGAAATATTGCATCATCTCCTCCCTAAACTCAATGCTATACACTGTGGAAGAGTACTTTTTGAACATAACTTCAGGCTACAAAGACTGAAGCTGCTCAAAAATCACTCCTCCGCAGAGCTAATCGCTCTTATTTCACTGTGGTGTATTAAGTTTTAATTAGCATTTTCTAATGATAGGCAAGTGGTGTCACTGGTCAAGTAAAGTTAAAGAATATCATTACCCATCTGATTATACTCCAGACTACTCATCTATTCTTGTACCAAATGTGGATAATGTGCGCACTGATTTCTTGATAAACACTATTGCAAAACAGGGAAAGGTAGGTATTTTTCCATACAAAATGTGTTCCACTCATTATTTAACAAATAAAGTGCAAAATAAAGCAAGACTTGATGTTTCAGGTATTTTCAGAATGCAAAGTTGTCTGTCACACTATTTTTCCACTTTCATTTGTTTGACAAGCACCATCACAAATCCAGTGATTGACATAAGAACGAGTAATCTCTGCAGAGAAGTGATTTCTGAACATAGCTCAACTGAAAAATCCTTCCTCAACAGTGATTATTTGCTTTTATTTTGACCGCTGTTAATCAAAATTATAATAGTTGGAGAAAGGTGTTCTATTAATCATTCATTTAACAAATCAATCAGTGACTCATGACTCTTCTATGTAGATACTGATAAATATGTATCTTTACTCAACGTTAGTTTATACGGCTTTGTTATTAGGCTGCATTGCTTATTGGTGAACAAGGAACTGCTAAAACAATCATGATTCAAAGTTACATGTCACACTATGACCCAGAAATACATTTGAGTAAAAGTTTCAATTTCTCATCAGCTTCAACTCCATTACATTTTCAGGTAAGGGACCAACTTCAAAATTCATTACCAAGGGAAGAGTGCTGAATCAATGATCTTGCAATTGAAATCTAATACCAACAAGCTTATTGACTTAACACTCTTCATCAAAGATTAATTTTAATGATAATTTGTTTTGAATAATATTAAACAGAATTAACCACTTAAAAAGATGTACTAATGTGTTTCACTAATCATATACCCTAATCTGGAGTTTAAGGGTACTGCACCCTTAAACGAATTTTTGGAAGAATCTTGAAACCTTTGGCATGGAAATTATAACACAGAGGCCACGTGCACCCTTTAGCATACTGTAAATAGATATGGTGTTGGAAATAAATAAATGACTGCAGAACAAATAAAATATATCAAATTAGTGGAAAGCGTGAAAATAACCACAGCAATAGACTTAGTACCCTACATGTACAAACTAAAAGGTCTGAACTTATGTTGATAAATGTTGAGCTCCTCATTAGTGACTACAAAAAAAAGAATTGATCTGAGAAAGTAGATACGTGTTGTTTTATGCCCTCTTGTGTCCAATGTTTGTGTATCAATCTAAGCATGCCTTATGTCATTTTAGTGGATGTAAAAGTTTAACTGAATTATGTAACCTTTAAGGGTGCATGAACCCTTATTCGAATAAGGACACATCCGCCCTCAAACGTGAGTGCCCTTAAACACGGAATTAGGGTATATCATACTAAAAGACTCTTAAACGAAGTCTGCGTTGTACTGAAAGAGATATGAGATTAAGCAAACTAAAAAAAAAAAAAGTAAAAAAAAATTGATAAACACCTTCAAATCAAATCCTAAACACTGGTATTGACAGATTTAAACAAGAAGTACACATCTGAATCTAGTGGTAGAATATTATCACCAATTAATAAGAGTTATTTATCTGTCTTGATTTTAATTTTTGGTAAGTGAAAATCATTTCATTTCCTTATGACTAAAAATAACTGTAATGTGTTTAAACATATAATCATTGTGAAGGAGTGATATTTGAACCTATCTTCAGGCTATAATACCTGAAACTATGCTAAAAAATCTCTCTTCAACAGGGATTATTTAGTCTTACTTTGATTACTGCATCCCAGAGTATAATTCTAAAAGAATATTAAACTCTCCTTATACAGAGAACTATAGAAAGTTATGTTGATAAGCGGATGGGAAGTACTTATGGTCCTGTGGCAGGGAAAAAAATGACAATATTCATTGATGATATCAATATGCCTGTTATTAATGAATGGGGTGATCAGGTAGATAGTTATGTTATTATGAGAAAACATTCCTGAAAATTGATAGGTTATTTTGTATTGGAGAAACCAATGAAATGTAAGTTTGTTGGCACAATGCACCCTTGTTGAAAATGCTATTTGTTATGATGTTTCACTTTGTAAGCATTTTGCATGTGGTAGGTTGTATTGTGGTACCACACTGCTCTGTAATTAACAATCATTTTTACCGATTTAACCCCTTATTCTAGTAATTCATAGAAAGATGCGAATGAATGACCAATTCACTGGAGTTTGAGTATACACTATGCTAATTTGTTGTTTGTCTTTATCATTTCCCAGGGGGTAAAAACTTGTTCAAAGTCCACAGTCGAATGTATTTGTTTTAACGTCTTAACTGCGGACATTGAACAAGTTTTTGCTCACTAGAATGTCATTTTGCCAATGAACTTATAATACGATTGGTTTCTGTTCAATGAGGAAATGAACATAATAATGAGTTCTTGGACAAAAAACCCTTCTTTGCAGATGTTATTTTAGCAAGTTCTTATTTTGACTGAATTACTTATCTAGGTTACGAATGAAATTGTTCGACAACTAATGGAAACCAGTGGTTTTTATAATCTTGATAAACCTGGCGACTTCACAACAATTGTAGATGTTCAATTTCTTGCTGCAATGATTCATCCTGGAGGTGGACGTAATCATGTCCCGCAAAGATTGAAAAGACAATTTTCCGTATTTAACTGCACTTTGCCAGCAAATTCGTCAATCGACAAAATCTTCGGTATGCTCAACGCAATTAAGGAGGCTTTTACAGAGGAAAAAGACAATAAATTTGCAGGTCTTATGACAAGTGCCCATTATTA
>JAULBZ010003297.1:0-16727 GCA_032360805.1 Neoturris breviconis
GAAATTCAAAGTAATTTCCGCTATCCCCAATATATACCGATAATATTTTCCGAAAGCGACTCCAGTCTTAACAGACCGTACTTCACCAGCCTTCTAGCAATTTGCATTTCTTCAACCTTGTCGGCAATCACTGCAAGAAGTTAATACACAAGAAATGATCTGAAACATCTGTAGTTCTAAACAATGGCTAACCGATGTGGGCACATAGTGTAAACTACTGCTAGTGAATATATTTTCTATTTTGTTCTTTTTAAG
Source organism: Neoturris breviconis (assembly GCA_032360805.1). Taxonomy (NCBI): domain Eukaryota; kingdom Metazoa; phylum Cnidaria; class Hydrozoa; order Anthoathecata; family Pandeidae; genus Neoturris; species Neoturris breviconis. The sequence continues at coordinate 256 of JAULBZ010003297.1, forward strand.
TTAGCTGAATTATACATCAAATATGCTAGTTATGTAGAACATTTCCTTATGTCTCCGGAAATGTATACATTTAGGGAAGAAATGTATAGATTTTAAGGTATTTATAAAATACTGAACATCAGTTTATAGGTTTTATAAGTTGGAATATAATAAGTTATATTACTTCCAGAGATTCTCAATATGATGTGTAAATGGGTAATGGTCCACTGTTTTAACATAACCATAACTTGAAGCTACAAAACTTGAAGCCATTCTAAAATACCATTCCTAGTCTTCTCCAAAAAGAAATCAGTGTGAGCATATGAAAAAGTACAGGCAAACTAAGTTTAGGGGACTTTGAGTGCGTGTGTTTTTCAGCTAGGGTTCTGTGGGTGCTGTAGGCCATCTTGTGGGTTGTGGCTGTGAAATATCGAAAAATCTTTGATTTTGAGGGGTTTAGATTTTTTAATTTTTAACAGCTATTTTAAAGAAAATATTTACCATCCATCTTAACATTGGTCGTTTTTAACATTCATCTCTGAACGAAAAACAATTTCCTCAGAAATTTATAGCCGACCCTCACTCCACATGCTAGCACCAAAATGCCTTTATATACTAAGTGCAACTAATTAGCTGACAGTAGACCTGAATATCACTATGGACCAGAGTCACCTGACACCACAAAGAGATCAGTGGAATGCTAAAACAGTTGCGATATACACTAGTACTGCAAGTTGGTGTGCTTTTAAGTTGGGTGAGTAACATGTACTGCAGCTCATATAGGAGTATAGTACAATTTGCCTGTTTCTTTAGTAATATATTAAGTGTACGTGAAAACATATAAGATGTCTAGACACCTTCTATATTATGTCTCAATTTACGAATTAATTAACGCTGTACCGTAAGCTTGGATTTGATTGGGCTAATAATCAAACGTAGCCATACAAAGTTATAATGTAGAATAAAAGTGCAGATTTAGAAAGAAAATTGAAAGAATAGGAAAATATTTGCATCAGCAAAAAAATGAAGTTACCGTATTTCCTCTTTTTAGCGCCCACCCTCAATTAAGCACCCCGTCTTTTCCTAAAATTATTTTTTAAGCGCCCCCCTTAAATTAGCGCCCAGGGCGTTTATTAGATATTAATCAAAGTTGAGATTTTTAAACCAAATTCTAATAAACGTCCAGAGTGGTTAATATAAATGTATTTGCATGGAGATTTGCATGTGATTCTCCAATTAAAGACCAGGGTGGTTAATTGAAATAGTCTTTCAGCATCAACTTGTCACCACCTTAGAAAATGCAAAAAAAATCTGGGAACAAGGTTTTTCTTCCACTTTTTAATTAGCCCCACCCTTCTATTCTTAAAATTTTTTTATAAGCATCCCCCTCAATGAAGCGCCCCCCTCTAATAAGCGCCCGGGCACTTATTAGAGGAAATACGGTATTTAAAGTTTCAGAGGAACTCTATCACGTTTTAAAAACGCTTTCTCATTTCATATTGTTAAATCACAACTACATAAGGAAAGTGATTTCTTGAAATAGACGGCGGCGGTCAGACAACTTTTGTGAATTCTCGCAGGCATTATATATCCTGCAGGCTTTTTAAATATGGTTTGCACTCAGGCTCTTTAGATTTTTACAAACTCGACAAATTCTCCCTACAAATCTCCTGGTAGAACCATTGTTGAACTTATCTCGGATTCGAAGGACAAGCACGAGGACGAATATTGAATAATGCATTTATATGTGACTACTCTCTCTGTAAAATTTACTGATTTTGATACGTTGTCATAATATAATTTGTAACACAAAAACAAACTTTAAAAAGTTTAAAAATATTCATATTCCGTGTTGTTCAGGTTTTTATTTTTTACGAATCGTTTTAAATGTTATTTTTTGAGTATTTAATTTGCATGCTTCAAATATGTAGTTCATTAAGTTGTTTGAAAACTATTGTGTAAAAACAATAGTATGATTTCTAATGGTTGTAATCACAATACGATATAATTACAAATTCACCATTGTGAATACTTTATATGTTAAAATAATAGTGAGATTTAGCAAACGCATTTCTAGATTATGTCTAACCCGCATGAAGTCTGGGTCCAAATGTTTACGTATTCTCGCAACGTGATCTTCTAATTTGAATTTAGCTTCTACGAAGTGCTACGAAGCAGCCATATTTATTTGTTTCCTCAGATTGACGTAATCTTACTTTGCTAAACCTAATAATTGAGAAGAAGAGTTTTATAAATAAAAACAGAGTAAAGTTTAAATTGTTCTGCAGGTCTAATTAAAGCAGCCACACACCGATCTGTTATTTCTTGATTTTTGTGTCACACAATTTAATCGAAAGAGGCAAAAAGATACCGTAATTAAGTGATGTTACAGGAAAAGCTGATGTAAGTGGAAGGTGATGATCTGAGACTGCGATGTAGAGCCTTGAATAAGGAGTCCGAGTTATTATAGTTTTTCGCAGCAACCGCATGCTCATCTGTACTTTGCACTCATCAGTCACTATTCTCGAATGCCTGCGATTCCTGAATGCTGGCAAAAGACAATTTAATAGTCTAACCTGTTGCTTGCAGACAATTTGTTCCAAAATTTGGCTCCATATTTTGAACGTGCGGAATCATATTTGCAAACTGTGTTTAAAATTTCTTCCATATTTCAAAAAGGCAAGAAGCCCTCGAAACGAGGTTGCATTTGCACGTTTTAAACATGCGGCATATTTGGATGAGAGTCTTTAAAATCATATTCATTCAAACTTTGTTATGTTACTTATTAAACGACTCTAGTCTACCAGAAAATATTCTGGATTAATTTTTGTGCTGCAAATTCCAATTTCACCTGTTTCCTGTTTTAGCTTCAGACTGAGTATTCTCTCTAGCTGATTTGGCTTTTTGTTAATATTCAAAAACACGTTTCAGCTTTTCAAGCCACGTGCTGTTAATAAAGCACTCACTAGTAGGTTATTTTTCAATTGACTATAAAATGTAATTGGCTGGAGGTTGCCATTTTCTCACTAGCTGTTTTATATTAATTAGTTATATCTTTGAGATATATTAGATTTTATTTGAATTGGAAATCAACCTTTCGCTTTTAGTCCGCAAATACACTCAGAGGAAACAAATATTTACCATAATGGCATACTACGAGTTATAATATATGGACATATGGTATTTATGGGACAGTTCTTCTTATATCACACAAGAACTACCATCAAGAACTTGTGAAGATCTAAAACAAAACTTAAAAATTAAGTACTTAGTAATTTAGTACTTGAAGGAAAAATGATAATAGACTGGGATTATTTATTTACATATCATATGTGTGTACACGCATGCTAACATACTCACTAAATGGAGAGGACTGCACTCTGTTACTGAGATAATTTCTTCTTATTTTAAATGCCGATGTATTTTATTATTGTTGTAGATATATAAAGCTTATAGCAATGCATCCTTCATATCAGGAGTTACTATAAATCGTTTCACGTAAGTAATTTAGTTTATCTTTCAAATTAATTTAGATATTTGTAAATATAATTTTGTAAAAAAAGAAACAAAAAGGAAGTTTTTCCATTTAAACAAGTTCCAATGCCTCGTTATCATGTATTTTTGAATAGGTCTATCCTGACTATGAAATGATATCAGCTATAAAAGTTTGAAACGAAACTATATTATCTCCAGATGGGGGTCTTAAGAAACCAATCTATTTCAATTTTTACCATAGATGCTATATATATTTATTCGACAAATGATTATAATTTAGATCAACTCTTACACTCTTGCCTTTTGCACTACATTCCTCTCAAGTGGCTAATTGTAGGGGGATTTTGGTCAAATATTCCTAAGTCTACCCAAGCCACTTTATTAAGTCTCTCAAATTTTAGCAACTTTTCCAACCCCTTAATGTTATTGTGTGCTCTCCGTTTTATAGAAAATTCAGAAAAAGACAATGCTATCAAATAAAAATTTGAATGTTTTAAAATAGAATATCAAATTAGAAAACAATATAATGTCATTTTATAGGAAACTCCTTTAACATATGTAATGCTATGTGCACCATGCATATGTAATAATTAGTACATACAAAATAATCAGCATATCATACCAACCAACCCAACCTAATCACTTGGCCCCTCCAAAAATATTATTGGAATCCCCATTCTAGAGCTTTTTTCAATATTCCAACCCTGCCTAATTATTATGACCCCTTTTTTTCACCCCCCGATAAATACCAGTTCATTGATATACCACCTGTATCTATAACAAGGTAAACATTATCTTCAAGGAAAATATTTTTACCAGCAAAATCTTAAAATTTTGTTCCAAAGCAACTTTATACCAGTGAGCAAAAACACATTATTTGATGTCGTTCTAGCATCTATACTACTTTCTTTGAACAAGTATTTGGCCCGCCTGATTTGTTACATCTAAAGTAACAGGGCTCGAAATAACAGCCGGTCATCGCTGTGGAGGGGAGATTCTTCAGAATATTTTCAGCCAAGTTGGCTGAAAATGTTTTGAAAAATCTCTTCTCCACAGTGATGACCGGCTGTTATTTCGAGCCCTGAAGTAACAAACTTTGACTAAATTCAACAACAAGCTTCAACAAGGATTGGTTTCTTCAGTTCTATATAAGATAAAATATTCACTGTGGAGGAGTGATTTTTGACTTGCAATGCTCAAAGATCTCTCCTCCACAAGTGATTATAGATTTTAGTTTTTGGGATGGTCCCATATATTGTATTACTGTAATTATTGTTTATGTGAATAATTGATATATTTTATTATTAGTCGTGGCAGTGTCGTATCAGAGATAACAGTTCAGTACAAGTACATAAATAGAGTTCAAATTGTACGCTTCCTATATATTATGGAACAGGCGAAGAAAATCAATGAAATGCCAATATCGACACATTCACTTAATTCAACAACAAGTAAGTTGAAAATAATTTGTCTAACACTGTCATCTGGCAATTTTCAGAATAAGAGCATATGATAATAACTATGGAGGAGTGATCTTTGAGCATAGCTTCAGGCTACAAAGCCTTCCTTTACAGTGATTATTTAACCTTATCTTGCCCACTGTCTAGATTAAATTTCATACCAATAATGAGGTCAATATAATTAACAGTGAAAATTAATATTTCTGAAGGGTTTTTTTTGGGTTTTTTTTGTGGATATGTCTAAATTGATTGCTGAGGGTTAAATTATCCTAATTTTCTCTCTAATTTTGAGAGACAAATAATTTATTGCTTTAGTGGAAAGTATTAACAAACTTGTATGAAACTCTTCATTGCAGGTAGTTTTTAGCTAGTAGCTTGTATCGACCAAAAATTTCAATATTAATTTAATCCTTAAGATGTTATAAACTTTCCTAGCTGCTTAAAAATTCATTTCCGACATTCAGCTAACCATTATGTGTATTACTTACTTGAACTACTAATTCATGTGTGTATTTTTCTTGTGGTTATATGGAACACTCTTTTTCTTAAGCACCTTAAGCTGTTTTTCTATACACTCATACATTGAAACTGACTAAAGTACATTCTCAGAAAAGAAGCAATCTCTAAAACTATTGTACTAATTCTAAACTAACTCTACCCACTCATTGGGACCATCTCAAAATTTTGCTCCAAAACCAACTTTTTTGTTAAGGTTAAATCAACTAAAATTGACAATATTCAACAAAAATAAATCTGTGCAGAAGTGTGTTTGGTCAATGAGTTTGCAATGGATTGGTTTTTTTTGGTACGAATAAACCAATCCATTGCAAGATCATTGACTCAGTACTCTCCTCTGTAGATTTTATTTTTGAGACGGTCCTTTACTGACATTACTATTATTACCTTTGTTCATCAATATAAAGTCTCAAAATAACTGCTGGTCATCACATGTGGTGGAATCATTTTGAGTATAGTTTTCAGCTTTGTAGCTGAAAGCAGGACTTAAAACACACTCCTCCATAGTCGATGTTCGACAGTTATTTTGAGGTCATTCTTTTACAAATTTCTCTATTAGTTACATGCCCTCCTCCAATTTTCATCAAGCCTACACCATATGATAAAACCACGGTGAATCTAACATATACGTTACCGCCATGTTATAATGCAATGGATTCATCAGCAGCATATATTTACTACCATAAAATAGCAAAAGATGACAACCAAGTTGTAAATGGTGTGATTGATTATAATATAACGTGGATTGTCAAAGGGATCCCTACTAATAGTACTTGGGTACTTATAACTGACCTTACTCCTGCATTTACGTATCAGTGTTACTTTATGCAATCAACAGTAATGGGACATGGTCCACCTACTAACATGTTCATCATGGAAACACCTATTGCACGTAAGTTAGTTTGACTAAAAATATAAATACGAACCAAAATGTTTATTACATTTGAGCTGTTTATCAAAAATCACTCCTGCACAGTAATTATTAGGAGTGCTCAGAGGGTCCCTTGTCTGGTTTTGTACTTGTGGGTCTGTACGTTTAACGAATATTTCAGCATATTCAGGTGTAAAAGTGGGCATATAAAAATATGAAACCCAAATTAATAACAACGTTTTGCAGGTAACTGCATAATATTTGCATTTTTTGCCCCCAAAAAGACCCCTAATTGTGATAGTGGGAAAGAAAACAGAAATTTATAACTCCTGGGAAATGTGTAAAAAATAGCACATGGGTTATAATGAGGCTCTAGATTTTCATGTGTTTGTTTTTATTATGCAAGGGCACATTACATGTATTACTTCAGGATTCACCTTTGTTCAATTTCCGAGGAAAATATTTAGAATCTTGGTTATGTTGTTTTCTTTTTATTTTGTAAAAAATTATTGTTTTTTTTGCGTATAAACTTTCTCATATGAGCTAAATATTCTGAAGTCAGTGCATTTGATCTGATCTCATAGTGGGTATGAATTATAATGATTTATTTATATTAGTGTATTTAAAACTCTTAAAGCACAGCAGGGTAATTTACATCGAATGTTTTTGTTTTGCTGGTTAATGATTATTCACCCATCTTGAAACTGATAAGCTTTTATGTACTTTTCTTTTGGCCACTGAGATTATCTATACTGATAGTTTATCTTAAGTCTTTAAATAGTTAAGTCTTGGCTATGATCAATCTGTACAATTCCTTGCTAGAATTCACCTAATTTTGCAATGTTTGGATCGTTTCAAATATAATATTTACGGAAATGAGTACCAAATCAATAATCTTGCAATAGATTTATTTGCAAATACATGAAAACAAGGTGTTGGCTGCAGACAAAAGAAGTTATTGCATTGCAACAAGTTCAAATTTGAGCAGCCAACACTACCTTTTCATATAGATGTGAATAGGTATAGTAAAGCTGTTGCAATATGGATGATATCGGGATAATATTGATTAGAAGTGGGACGATAAATATTGATATGATATTTCAAGAATCGATTCCATCAATATATCAATATGAACCACTTTCAACGCACAAAACTAAATAATTCTCTCTCTTCCATAGCGCTTTTGATGAAATGAAAATACAGAGAAAATGTAGTGTATAAAATTTTAAATAAAATAAAATATGCAATCAATTTGACAATTCTTCAAAATCAGTATGTTCTAATCCCTCAAAAAGAAACAGAATTAAAACACAGAGAAAAATATGAATTATTGTTATTTTATATTGATATGTCGCTATATCAAACGTAACATTTTTACCCTGTACCCTATTATATTGATAGTTCAGTCCTTGATATTGATATTGAATTTTCTATATCGCAACAGCTTTAATAGATAGTTTCTCCATACTAATTAAGGGAGACACTCATTCCAAAATTGATCAAAGTAGGTTGGCGGGGGCTTATTTTAGGGAAGCACTTACTTAAGGGAGGGCACTTATTCAAGGAAATAATAGGTAATCATAGAAATCAGAGTAATCAAGTGTAATCATGTCTATATCTGTTTGTACATGAAATACGAATAAATAATCACTGTATAGAAGGGATTTTTTAGTCTGAAGCTATGCTCAATAATCACTCCTCCACAGTAATTATTTATACTTATTTTGAACACTATTCTTCTTTTTCATTGCTTTAGCTCCATCTGCTTACCCTCCGAATGTGACAGCAGTGTCAACATCTCCTGAAAAAATATTTGTTGCATGGGCGGCTCTTCCGCAGGAGTATTGGAATGGACCTTTATCATGGTATAAAATAAAGTTTAAAAAATATTTTGATAAACATTTTAACACAAAGATTGCTTATCCTAGCTACTCTACTACTGTTGTGGAAAGATTAAAACCATTCACAAGGTATATAATTGAAGTGAATGCTGTAAATGCTGCTGGAGAAGGACCAGTTGATTATTCAATCGTTCAGACACAAGAAGGAGGTAACTTTTCTATTTAGAGTTTTATTTAAAATTTATATTATAATTAAGGGTCCATTTTTTTCATACATAAGAATGTCCACTCAGTCCACCGTTTCCACTTTTTTCCATTTCTTTCATGCATTTGGTGGGAAAAATATGTCCACCGTTTGTTAACGGTGGACTTTGTGGAGACGGACTTTCAACCATTTTTGGTTGAAAGTATGGGATTTATGCAAAGCGAAAACGAGGCTATAATTGCATAAATTATGTTGCTTATTTCGGTACTTAACAGGTTCTAGATGTAGCATTTCGGTATATCGAGGATAGTTAGTTGTCTTATTAAGCTTCGCTAAGCTGCTTGGCTTATCAAACTTCGTTTCGGGTATTTTTTTAGCTCAAAACACAAGGTTTTTTTGGTTTTTGTTTTTAGCACCATGTGAATTTCGAGCTGTTATGGTCTCCATTCATGTTCATATATCCTTATATTTTTTTTTTATTTTGCCAAAACTTTTTTGCCAAAACTATTCTTTTTTTAAGTTTGAGAATTCAGACGCTCTGTCCGAATCTCACCCAACATGTTATATATCATTGGAAAGATCATTTGTTCACCTTTCATTTTTTTTTTTTTGTAATTCTTTTTTTAAGTTTGAGAATTCGGACACTCTGTCCGAATCTCACCCAACATGTTATATATCATTGGAAAGATCATTTGTCCACCTTTCATTTGCTTTTTATCCCATTTAAAAATATTATTTACTTTTTGAGATAATTACTAATTTGTAATGGCATGTAAAAAAATCGCTTTGAAAATAGGTCAGGTCTGCTTTAAACACCTGTGGCAGATACAACATGACAGCATTGACCATACAAGAAACACACAGCTCAGGATATGGAGCAATACAATATGGTTAACATCAAATTCAATCAATTCATACATCCTCTACTATTCAGGATACGATACGAAATCCAAATATGGAGTAGGAATAATTATACCAGGAACCAGACACAGAATTTATGCTGATCAACGATTGCATCTGTCAGATCGCAACTACTGTGAATAGTAACCAAAAACTTCATATAATAAGTGCATATGCACCAACTCTTAATAAAAGTGAGAAAAACCCAGAAATCAGAGAAAAGTTCTACTTCTACTTCAGGCATTTTCTCAGGATTTTTTTCTTACCTCTGTTTTTTGTGTTAAAGATTGAGTTTATTGACTTTTTTAAAGGCAGGGGTCCAGGGGGCGACCCTGGTAGGCGAAGCCCCCGGAAGCTCCACGAATCTAGCAAAATAACGGCCATAAATTGCATGAAACAAGGTCCTATTCACGTTCATAATTGTTTATATGCACCCACAAGTCGTAAATTTCTTCATCCACGAACATAAGTCAGTGGTATTAACCCCGATATATCACATTTATCATCACTAACAACTATTATTTAGAAACAAACTATCTTTTCAATCACATCTTTTCGCATTCATTTTTCATTGAACAATAAACACTCTGACGTCTAAATCAAACCAAAGCGCATTTATAATACATTACAATAGAGTCGTAAAAAATAGTTTTAAAATGCTTAGAAATTCTATGATTATGTTTTTTTGTCATCAAATCTCAAGCAAAAGTAAATTTCTACAAGTCAGAATGACATTTAGCGTACACTTTTTGATTTGTGATTCCACCAACTTCCTAAGAAATTGCACATTTTTGATCACTTTGTTATGATAGTGTCTAGGGGCGACAATGTCTAGCGGCGGATCTAGGGGGTTACAACGGTTACATTTAACCGGTGTAGTATCTCGTGAATTTATTTTTGTTCAAGACTCTAAAGAAATTTACTGTCTTTGGTAGTGGTGAAACTGCATTTACTAGTTCTGTATTGTAAGTTCCGATTTCTCCCGATTCCAGCTTATATATAGCTTATATAACGACTATATTATTTAGTCTACAAGACTATGTTTCTGACAGCATTTTACGTATATTTGGCCCTTAAATATCCAACGTTTTATGTGGTAAAATGAGTATGGATGTCACCCCTATAAAGTCTGAAACAAAGCTCAAAAATCCCTCTTTCACAGTGATTATTTGTTCTTTTTTTCTAACACTCTGATGTACCTTTTGCATTGTTCCACATAATCTTCTTTACAGTATAGTTAGACATTTATTTCAGTTTAGGTAATGTCTATGTACATTGATGATGCTAATAAATCTGCTAAGACACAAATACAAACTGTTTGCTGTCCTTGTGTTATCTATTCAAGTTTATATTTGGTTAAAGAACATGACATTTCTTACTTTGAATTTTCGCCTTGGTCACAAAAAATATGATTCAGATTTCGCCAAACTTATCCAACCAGCTAATATATCAACTCATCAATTAAAACATTCATTGGAAAATCTATTGAAGAATCCTATTTACAAAAGATTCAACATCAAAAAGCCAATATCGAAAAAGAATGTGACTCTGCTATTAATTGTATCATCTGGACCTAGACGAGGTGATCGAAGAAATGCCATTAGAGCAACTTGGTGGAAACAGTGTGTACCAACTGGTGAAGTAAGCTTCATTGTTTCATCTTTATCCCCAAAGTTTTAACACATGGCTGCATATGTACCTACCTTGTCTTGCTTGAAACTTAGGTCATCTATTTGGTACACTCATAAATCATGATGTTTGTCCCTCTTTTCCCTCCTTATTTGCAGAGATCAATAGAAATGGTGTCATAATACCAACAAATGCACATTTTTGCACCACTCTCTACGATTCATATATGATAAATAGATGGTCACAAGTTAGATGTGATATATGTCTACTAGAGAAATTTGTTAACTTGTTAAGCTTGGTCTTCACTGCGCATCTTGCATAAGTTTATTTGTTATATGGAGCATGGATTGCGATTGAGTGTATTTTGAAAAAATTGATATATCTGCTGTCATCTGCACTATTAAAACTTTTTTGAAAAAATGAGCAAGCAGCATAGTATGAAGACATTTTTTGTATTCTTATTTTCAAAAATAGAAATATAAGGGAGAAACAGGAAAAAAGTATTGCAAAAAAACTGAGGGAGTTTTGGGTACTGTAAGAGAAGTTGATATATTTTATATAATACCTTGTACCAAGAAGTAAAATTTGATATGGAATAATATATACTTTCACTTTTTGTTTCGATTTTTAGAATATTCAAACCCAGTGGACAAAAACTTATTCAACGTCAGCAGACTTTTAACGAGTTTTTGCCAGTCACTATCTATAAAATAATTTTTCCATAAAATTAACCTATATTTCAGGCGTTACAAGCAAAAAAGCCCACTTAAAAAAAACTGCTGAAATTCTTTGCACCCTGGACCAAAATCAGGGTGTGGCTACTTACTTTCTGCATTAAATTTCCCCTGCCTCGTGTAAATTATGGTTTAAAAAATTTAAAAATGTAAAAATTTCTCATTTATTGCAAGTGTTTTTAGTGTTTTCACAGATTTTCTGTCATAAGAGGAAATAATAACATTTTAGGTTTTTGAATAAACAGTGCTGACGTCAGCAAGATATTGTTGGTTTTGGGAATTATTTTTTATACTTAAAATAAGCTAAGTTTGGGAAAATAGTGTCAAACACCTCCTGAAAAATAGAACCCCCCTATATAGGTCAACCCCCACTTAAAACTCAAAAATTGCCCCTTTACACATACAAACAATCTCTTGCCCCCCCACTAAAATATATTTTTTCAATATTATTATTTTTTACAGTTAATTGAAATAGTTAAGTAGATGTTGATGATTAAAATGAATAATTTTAAGAGATAGATATGTTATTGTTTCAAAATGATATTATAAAAAAGTTTATGGAAGTTGCTAACAAATTAGATTTTTCTCTTGGGTATTACTGAAACTCATGATATACAAAATGGGTCAACCCCCACCTAAAACTTCAGCTATGGTAACCCCCCCTAATCGAAGATTTTTAAAAGGGGAAGTGCACATACTATGCTTGTGTAATATATGTTCACCAAATATATACCCGTGTTGGTGACCTCAGAAAATTATGAAAACTTGATTTATCGCCAGTTCTAAATGAATATTTGAAGAGAAGTGTACTACAAGCCGGAATATAACTGATGGACATCACCTGTGGAGGAGTGTTTTTTGAATATAGTGTTTAACTTTTACTAAAAAAACACTTCTCCACAGGTGATGTCCGGCAGTTATATTCAGGCTGTACTGAGTCAAATATCTTCTAATAGATTGATTTCTTGATTTTAAAGAAAACTCCACATCCCATATTTTTGTTTTGATGGAGGTTAATCTCCTACATGGAATGTATTTTTTTTAGGTCATTCCTGAATGTATTTTTATAACTGATAATCAGACAAAGAACGACAGCTTCTACGATGAAATAAGAGAAGAAGAAAAAGTATTTGGTGATGTTCGATACCAATCCTTGAAAGGAGGAATTGAGTTTGGAATGAGATTTTTATATCATCTTGTATGGGCGAAAACACATTACAATTTTGATTTCTTTATGAGAATTGACGATGACTATTTGCTATGTATGGAAAGATTTTTGCATGAAATACCAATCGGTGCACATAACTTTCACTGGGGTTTTTCTCATCAAGGACCAGAGCAAAGTCTGACGCGCCCAGAAGAAAGTATAATAATGTTGTCGACAGATGTTGTTGAGCTGTTTTTAGCACAAGACCCTTATGATTTGCTATGTCATCCTTTGGCTGATCAAATGATTGCATCATGGATTAACAAATTCCCTCACATGCAAACATTATTACGTCATGATAAAAGGTTACATCATGACCCGCCTGTTGATGAGTCACATGATCTTAATATTAAAGAAGGCATATGCGGAAAATATATCGGTATTCATGGTTGTTATTCTCATAACATGAGAGATTTGTGGCAGCGAAGGGGAAGCTTTAAGTTCAAATTCAATAATAAAAAAGAAAGAAACGACAAAATTGGTAATCTCTTAACAAATTCGAAGGTTTGTGTCATGTATAGCCCATTTGATTGGAGAAATTTTGAAATTTTTTGGAGACATGAACCAAAATATTGTATCGATAAACCTAAATGGAATACTGCATTAACTGTTAAAGGAGGAACTTACATGGGGAGAGAGGAAACACCTGACGTAAAAAAATGGTCATTCTTTAGAATGTTTTTTTGATTGTTGAATATTTTTAGTTGTGTTGTTACCATTTTTAGCTCACCAAACAAAGTTTAGATGGGTTGTTGCTATCACTTTGCAGCAATGGCGGCGGCTCACTTTTCTTGATAGACCATGTTTTCGAAGTGCTAAGCATGTTGAAATTCGGTACCAGCATTTGTGGCAATATTCTATAAGGGCTTGCCAAAACATTTTCGCTTTCATTGGCTTGGCCCCCAGTTTTAAGCAAAAATTGCATTTTAATTCCAGTGGACCGAAAAGGCGTGTTACCATCCTGAAATTTGGTTATGGCATTCTAGGCAATATTACGAGACCACTCACAAAATGTTTTTCAATTCTGTTAATCCGGGACCAAGTGTCGGCGGAAAAGGGATTTTTTTCAAAAATGGAGACTTAAAAATGTTTTGAAAATTTAATTCACATTCACCAAAATGTTTAATTTGGGATTTTTGTTGACTTACAAAATTGTTGAATTTTTTTTACTGTCTATAACTATAGGATTTGACCAGAATTACATTTGGACATTTTTGAAAAATAACTTTCCTATGTATTAGACTTGTAATAAAAACGAATTTATACTCTTAGTAGTAATTAAAGTGGATATAACATTAATAGTTATTTCAAAATTAAAGGAGGAAGCTTTCCAAAATCAAAATGGACTTCAATTCTTGAAATTAAAAAAATATATATACGTTTTTTATCATCTCAAAAGGTTGAGGAGAGAGCGTCCTCAAAATACAAAATGGCTGCCAAAAAAGATTCATCCTTCTGTTACATTGTTCTATTCTGCTTTATAACATCAGCTAGTAAAAATCAACCTTATATAAAATGGATTTATTAAACAAAACTTTAATAGGGCTAGTAAAAACCCTCATATGCATAGAATGTATTTTTAACTAAAACTATTTATAATAGGTTGGTATGTTTTTTTTCAGACAACATTAGTATTGTTTTAAGCATATGCATGGTTAAAGCATATCCTATACCTCAAGGAAAGACATTTTTGCGAGAAGAAATTTTTGCAAAAGTTATTTTCGCGAGAAGAAATTTTCGATAATTTGCCCCTGATTCGCGAAATTAAATTCCGCAAAATTAAAGCTCAACCTGTAATTTGCGAAAATAAAGTCCGCAAAATTTAAGCATAACCAGCAATTTGCGAAAATAAATTCCGAGAAAAACTGAAAATTTTCGGATGTTTTTTAAAAAAAGTCTTTATTTTTGTTCCTGTTATCGTTCGTAAGCACTGAAAAAAGTACATTTTTGTTTATTCAGTTTAAACAGGAAAACCTTTTATTGAAAGAAGCTATACGGTACCAAATAATACTTCCATGGTATCTTTACAAAGCAATGATGTTTTTTCCCCCTTTCTTAATGTTTCAGTAATGAAAGAAATTAAAAAGAAACTAGTAAACCAGTAATGCGTTTGTAGTTTGGTAGAGTGTAAAAAACTTTTGAAACAGATATTGACCGCTTTTTATACTCTTCCAAAGTAAATTTCATCCACAAAACGCGAAAATAAGTTCCGCTAAATTGTACTTCGAACCTTAAACGCGAAAATAAATTCTGCGAAATCGGCTTTCGAACCCTAAAAGGCGAAAATAATTTCCATGAATTCCGCGATTTTCAGGACCTTGATTCGCGAAAATTTCTTCCCTTAAGGTACTATACATGTAGTCTGAATATAGCCTGTACAGTGTATATAGCATATACCAAGTTTTTAAAAGTACAACTAATACTATAACGTAGGTGCATTCTCCATTTTTTATTTGTTGTGTTCATAATGATGTGATGTGTAATGTGTGTACTGTATGCAATTCATATCCACTGTAGAGGAGTGATTCGTGAGCATTGCTTTAGGCTTTGATTTGAAATTTCACTACTGTCCTTCACAGTGACTTGACATAATTTTACCTTGATAAAGGTGTTCCAATTGTTTATTTGACCTGAAACTCTATCAACTTAATAAGGACATGAAATCCTAATGCCATGTAAAATTTGGGTGTTTATCTTGGATATGAAATTTCACTACTCTCCTCCAGAGTGACCTGACATTATTTTACCTTGAAAAAGGTGTTCCAAATGTTTATTTGAACAGAAACTTTAGCATCTTAATAAAGATATATATTAATAAAGATATATAATACTGACGTATCATGTGTGTACGCAAATCATATTTATGTGCTTAGGTTTAACTTTCAGTTGGTTTGGTGGACTACTTTTAATACCTTTTAATAACTAAAAAAAAACGCTCCTCCACCAAATTAACTAAAGAATTCGTTAATAAAGCATGGATGTGCTCACTTATAAAGGGAAAGTTAAGTTGCAGTTTAGTGAGGGTGATATTTTATCCATCACTGAAGCTGGCTTAAAAAAGTCAATTTTACATATTAGTTATGTTATTTTTAATTTGGCACTGCTGCACTACTAAATTTGTGTTGGACCTTACGTATGAAGTGGCCGAAATAACTGTAAATAATCACTCAAAAGTCACCCATTCACAGTGATTATTTACTCTAATTTCGACTGATGACTTTATATTATGACAAATTCACGGAAGCAGAATACAGACTAAATGTAAACACTGTCACTGCCTTGAAACAAACACTTTAAGGTGGATTTCCACTATGCAAAATTGAATGAAGTCATTACAGATGACGTCACTTTTGACCAATGTAATTGCTTCATTTAGGTTTAGTGCAAACAAATTTGCCTAGTTGAAATCTGCCGTTAAGCATGAAACAGACACAAGAAAATATAAACAAAGTTTTGATATTCCTGTGTCTGCTTGCACTAATTTTAAAAGAATTGTGCATGCATACAACTGTTACATATGCATCTGCGACTGCGTCATGTGTACAAACAGGTTTAACCTTCATTGTTTATTATTAGATGATGATGACTCATGGGTTGAAGATGATGAAGATCTAATGGAAACTAACTGTGAAAAA
>JAULBZ010003298.1:0-16727 GCA_032360805.1 Neoturris breviconis
TATACCTTTTATATATTTAGTCGTATCTTTGCAAAATCCACATGTTTCATTGCAATTAATTTTCATGAATTTAAAGTGTTTGTGATCACTTGCACATAATCCACTTGTTTTCCATCCGGAACACCTTGATGCATACTTAGTTGTATCGGAACATGCGTTGGATCCTAAAGAGAAAGTGTTGCGTGGTCAGTTATTAGAAGATAACAAGGTCCCAATAATGTGATTAATGGGTGTGGGAGTTATGTTTCATTATCGCAGCTTGATGAGTGAAACCTATGCCCTAAAATTATTCTGAATGTAGAGCGATTCTTTTATTTAACCCTATTAGCACTATGGTGAGGGGCGGAATCCGCCCCTTCCCATATTATATTTTACAACTCTTGACTGGAAGCATGAAATTTTGAGAATATTAATTTTCTCCTTTATACAAGTTTTTCAAAAATTATTTTTTCCAAAATCGGTCCTAATCTCAGTTGACCACGCCTCAATTTTTTAGAACTGGTGACCTTATAATAATAAGGTCACCAGTACCAAAAAAATCAAGAAAAAAAATCATTTTTTTTGTTTTTAAGTTCGAAAACAAAAATAAGAAGAAAAAAATATTTCTGGTAAGTGATAAAATCATGACGTCATTAAAAAATAATGACATCATCAAAATATTTTTGAACCAAAATGTCTATTACAGTTAGTCCTAATATCATGTCATCAAGGCGAAACAAGTGGTGCAAAAAAACTTTTTGAGGTGAAAAGAAAAGATTTTTGATCACCAAAATTTGTCAGAGCTTTTGCTTGCAAAACCCAAGCAAAAATAAGAAATATTTTTTTTAATTCTTTTTACTTCCCGCATAAAATTGGGAAATTATCTCTCCCTAGTTAAAAAAAAATTAGGAATGATCCTAGATAAATTATAGGGAAAGTCCTCAAATTTCTAGTTGCATAAGCCATTCATTGAAAATTTATTTAGCCCTTCGTTAGTATGGTGGGGTACCCCCGGAAATTTTGTATTTGCGTAAAATATACCTTTTATATATTTAGTCGTATCTTTGCAAAATCCACATGTTTCATTGCAATTAATTTTCATGAATTTAAAGTAATTGTGATCACTTGCACATAATCCACTTGTTTTCCATCCGGAACACCTTGATGCATACTTAGTTATATCGGAACATGCATTGGATTCTAAAGAGAAAGTGTTGCGTGGTAAGTTATTATAAGATAACAAGGTCCCAACAATGTGATTAATGGGTGTGGGAGTTATGTCTCATCATTATCGCAGCTTGATGAGTGACACCTATGCCCTAAAATTATTCTGAGTGGTTTTTTTATCTAACATATTAGCAATATGGTGAGGGGCGGGATCCGCCCCTTCCCATATTATATTTTACAACTCTTGATTGGAAGCATGAAATTTTCAGAATATTAATTTTCTCCTTTATACAAGCTTTTTAAAAATTATTTTTTCCAAAATTGGTCCTAATCTCACTTGAACACGCCTCGCCAATAAAATGAAGAAAAAAATTCATTTTTTTTTGTTTTTAAGTTCGAAAACAAAAATAAGAAAAAAATGTTTCTGGCAAATGATAAAATGATGACGTCATTAAAAAATAATGACATCATCAAAATATTTTTGAACCAAAATGTCCATTAAAGTTGGTCCTAATATCATGTTAAGTTTCATGATGTATACTAAAGAATTATTATTTTGATGGCGTCATTAATCATGAAAAAATCAAGGCAAAACAAGTGGTGCAAAAAAACTTTTTTGAGATGAAAAGGTTTTTGATCAGCAAAATTTGTCAGAGCTTTTGCTTGCAAAACCCAAGCAAAAATAAGAAATATATTTTTTTTAATTCTTTTTACTTCCTGCAAGAAATTGGGAAATTATCCCTCCCTAGTTAAAAAGAAAATGATCCTAGATAAATTATAGGGAAAGTCCTCAAATTTCTAGTTGCATAAGCCATTCATTGAAAAGTTATTTAACCCTTCGTTAGTATGGTGGGGTACCCCCGGAAATTTTGTATCTGTGTAAAATATACCTTTTATATATTTAGTCGTATCTTTGCAAAATCCGCATGTTTCATTGCAATTAATTTTCATGAATTTAAAGTGTTTGTGATCACTTGCACATAATCCACTTGTTTTCCATTCGGAACACCTTGATGCATACTTAGTTGTATCGGAACATGCATTGGATTCTAAAGAGAAAGTGTTGCGTGGTCATTCATTAAAAAGTTATTTAACCCTTGGTTAGTATGGTGGGGTATCCCCGGAAATTTGTTAATTCATGGGAAGGTATTAGAAAATTCAGGGGGCAAAAAGTCACAAAAATATGATATAGATTTTTAAAATAACCTCATGAATAATAATTTTTGTTATGTTACTTTCATAGCAAAACTTAAAAATTCAGGGAATCCACACCATACTAATGAAGGGTTAAAAAGTATAAGAAGGGGAATTTGAAGCCTCACGGTGAGCATACATTTTCAATCTCCAAATAATGTTACTAACAAGATAAATAGCCATCCGAGTGCCCAAAAAATTGTTCAAAATCAACAGTAAAGACTTTGAACAAGTTTTTTTCCTTAGGATAAATACAAACAGCGAATAGCTATTTCGTGGTCAGTAGTTATATCATTCTACATATTGCTGGGTAAATCATTGATAAAATAGTGGACAGTAACGGTTATTTCGTCGGTATATTAGTAGACTAGAGAATAGTCGGTTTTATTGGGAATCAAGCTAAGAAAATCGGAAAATAAAACGGGAATCGGGCGAAATTGGAATTTACGGCACGGGACTCGTATATTAGCAACAGTATATAATTGTAGTAAAATGTCATACCAACTTCAGTCTTTGTATTTTCTTCTTTACAAAATTCGCATGTTTTCATGCAGTTCTTCTTCATAAAAGGATAATATTTGCTTTCTAATTTACATAAATTATTCTTTTTCCATTTAGGACATGACGTTGCATAACTAGACGTATCAGCACATTCTGAAATGAAGAACTAACGTTAGATCTTGTGGCTGTTAGGAACCATTTCCAAAATTCGTTACCAGGTGAAGAGTGCTGAATCAGTTGCAAGCTCGTTGACTTAACACTCTTCATCATAGATTAATTTTTCTCAAAATTATTAAATTTTATATTTTTAAAGCTGCTAAGATATCTGCTTTTGATAACGAATTTTGGCTTCAAAATAAGAAGTGAATATATTTAAAAAATGATCTTTCCTCAAGCTGTAATCTGAACTATGCTTAAACATTGCTCTGCAATAAGGATTGTTGGACTTATGTATTCCGAACAATGTATTGGAACTTTTCAGTGTACTTTGCAACTGAATTATTTGGCTCAAACATTGCTCCGCCATAAGGATTATTGGACTTATGTATTTCGAACAATGTATTGGAACTTTTGAGTGTACTTTGCAACTGAATTATTTGTACTTTCAAAACATCCTTTGAAACTACCAAGCGAGCAAAAACTTGTTCAAATTCTGCAGTGAAGACGCAAGAACAATGTTATGCGTTTGCTTGTAGCTTCTTTACTGCAGACTTTGAACAAGTTTTTGATTCTGGTTTGCACGTATATTTATTGCGTTTGCGAAGAAGAGTGTCAACTTCGTAATCTTTTCCATTGATATTATTTGCCTGAGTTTTTTTTATTCTATCCTTGATCGAATTCATCTTTTGTAGGAAAGTACGGTAACGTCGCGTCTACATAAGGCAGTCGATGATAAACACAAGTATCAGGAAAAGTTACGACTGAAAGCTATCGAGAAAGCCAAGTAAGTGACATGTGCTGTACATCGCAAACAATAAACTTGTTCAAAGTCAGCAGTAAAGACTCTTCAACAACGTCGAACGACGTTCTTCCAGCGTCTTTACTGTGCGGACTTGCCCGCTGGGTAATAGTATCTGTAATGAAAGCTGTAAATGCGGCTCTCTACTAGGCAAATTTGTTTGCATAAATTCTAATTGAAGTCATTGTATTGGTTAAAAGCAATGTCAACTGGCAGATGACGTCACTTTCAACCAATGTTATGGTTTCATTTAGAATTTTATGCGAACAAATTCACCTAGTTGTGATCCGCCTTAAAGATCTTTTATTTTGATGTTTTTTAATGCTGAGATCATTTACACAGTTCTCTTCTTCAAGCGGAATGATCTGTTAGTGTTTCCCAGTATCGTCCCTGGAATTGACCATTATTCGTTATTTTGTTACAAACTTCAGTTCTCCCAAATGACTGAAGCAATGCTCAAAAATTCCTCCACCGTGATTATTTGTTCTTATTGCACTGTTTTTTTCATTCCGTTTTCTTCTTTAAAACGATGAAAGATAATCTAGTTTTGCAAATTAGATCATCAACTCAAGAGACTTTGAAATCAAGAAGCCAGATATATAGAGAGAGTTTGAATTGCCATGATGTAAGATTTAGAATGAGGATGACTTGCTCGTGTAGATGATTTTAAATTTTAAAGTACAAGCATTTTTTTTTTTGTTAATGTTAATTCAACAAAAATGAATCTGTGCAGAAGTGTGTTGGGTCAATGAGCTTTCAACGGATTGGTTTCTTCCGTACGAGATCATTGACACCAAGTGACACCACGTCTTCTTTGTAGATTTTATGTTTTTATTTTTTTAGAATAGAGAAAGCAGAAGAAAAAGTAGCCCGAGAAAACTTAAAACGCAATCTAGAATCTGAGAGACTGGAAACTAAACAAAGGGTAAGACCACTAAATAACATCTGAGGAGGAAACAATTTTAAAATATAAGAAAACAATAACTTGAAGTTCTTGGACA
This sequence comes from Neoturris breviconis, assembly GCA_032360805.1. Classification (NCBI taxonomy): domain Eukaryota; kingdom Metazoa; phylum Cnidaria; class Hydrozoa; order Anthoathecata; family Pandeidae; genus Neoturris; species Neoturris breviconis. The sequence continues at coordinate 4,801 of JAULBZ010003298.1, forward strand.
TCCACCCTCCTCCGTTAAGCTTAATTTGGATTTTGTTGTAAACAACCTTCTAGCGTCTTTTTGCAGATTTTGAACGAATTATTGCTCACTGGAACTACTTCTGGAAACCATAAATTGATGATTTCCCAAGAAAATTTTAATTATATGAATAGTATCGACGTAGAAGAGTGTTTTCAAGTCAATTTTCAAGGTCATCAGCCACTCTAAAAGATAAAAGTTTGAACTAAGGAACTATAATATCTGTGGTCGAAATAAGGGTAGATAAATCACTGTGTGTGAGGGATATTTGAGCATAGCTTCAGGCTTTGTGTTTTACTCCCACCTTTCATATTAGACCATATTCCTGAAATGATACCATTTTGAAATTTGGTACCAGCATTTGCCAGTTCTTCCGAAATAACGTAAAAGTCCGAAATTAAGCTCACTCCTGGTCTAACACAATTTTACACCTAAAAATATGGGCCTATATTTGGTATGACATAATAAAGCAAGGGTCTCATAAAGCAAGGAAAAAAGGCATTTATATTTCAGCAGGCATTGTATTTAATTAATTCATATATTAAATTCTCTTATGTTTTTTTTAAAAAACTCTTTATTTTCATGGAGAAAACCTCTATTCTCTAGAATTTTTTTTACTTACACTTGAACTAACGCAAAAGCATTTCATAGTATAAGCCCACATATAGCTCTAACGCAAAATGCCTTCCATGTATAAAGCCCCTTAAAACATACTCATAAAAAAGGCTGACAACTTGTATAAGCCCAGGACTTAAGTTAAGACATTTACGGTATTTTGGAAGGACATGCAATATTTTTTATTACGTTCACTCGAATCAAAAGACTTAGAATAGATTTCTATGAGATTTTGACCACACTCAACTAAACATTAACCCAATTATCATACCTGAAGTTGACTTGTTTTTTCCCTGTTAATAAGGCTTAATTTTTTAATTTTTGGCACCCAGTTTGTATTTTTTTGGAAGTTTCTTCATGAATTTTTGGAGACATAAAATGAATAAATGACAAGAGAATTTGTTTTTGAGAAGTTTTCTTCTTCAACTTTTCAAAAAATGCGATGTGAATATTAAAATGTCGTTAAAGGTAATTAAGGGCTACAAAATTTTATTGCATAATATTATGTTGTAAAGTTAATGAGTTTATAACATTGAATGCTCACAGTATATATTAGAAATATTGTATTAGAATGTATTAGAAATATTGCATTCTTCTATTGTCTAGTGTTTCTTTATTTTTAAATTCTAACATACGAAGTCAAATCTAAAATAAATGGTTTCTTTAAAACGTTAAAATCATATATATATATATATATATATGTATGCTATTCATATTGTCTATGTACTTTGCTTTTGCATACTTATGCATATAGCCTATGCATATATCATACATATAGCCTATATACATGTAGCTTATATACATATATCCTATATACATAAAGCCTAAATACATTTAGTCTATATGCATTTAGCATATACAGGCATGCATATATATGGCCCTTAGTATACTTGTATAGGCATATAACTTATATACATATAGCCTTAAAACATAAGCACGTAATTAACTACATGACAATGTATATGCATAGTACAGTAAACCATTTCTGTGTGCTTATTTTGGTTGGTTACTTTCGGTTATATCGCTTTAATTAATTTTATACCTGTTCTATGTGTACTTTTTTAGTTTGCACGTGAAAAGCTACTGCGGCATTCGGAAGAAGAAAACAGAGGTGCCATGAATGTTTCAAGTGCATCTACTGATATTAATGTATCGAGAATTCGAATCAAAACTCCAAATGGACAGGTAACTGGTGATTTTGTTGTTGTTTTGTTGTTGTTTTATTTGGTTTCTGATGAGAATGATACAGAATGTTTTATTCAAGATATTTTGTCAATGTTTGAGATAAGAGGAAATAATCACTGTGGAGGACCCTTTTTGATAATTGCCTTAGACTTTGTAGCTTGAAGCAATGCTAAAAAATCACTCCTCCACAGTGATTATTTGTCGGTAGCTTGAACTCTGTTATGTTTTGATACAGAGATTTTTCAATTAGTACTACTTTAGTTTAGCAAAAATCCTCTAAAGTGTTAAAATTACTGACAGTCATCACTGTGGAGGAGAGTTTTCAGATTATGTTCAGTCAATTTGACTGAAAATAACATGAAAAATCTCCACAGTGATGACTGGCAGTTATTTTAACTCCTATCCTTTTATGCTTGAAGTTTATAATCATCAGAAAAGCGTCAACGATCTTGCAATAGATTGGTTCCAGTGGACAAAAACTTGTTCAAAGTCAGCAGTAAAGACACTACTAGAACAACGTTTTCGACATTAATCTTGTGTCTTTACCGATGACTTTGAGCAAGTTTTTATCCACTGGGGTTTTTTTGTACTACAATACAGAAACCGTTCAATTACCCCAGTGAGCAAAAACTTGTTCGACGTTGTTCTAGCGTCTTTGCTGCGGACTTTGAACAAGTTTTTGCCCACTGGTCATTGATATTTATCTACATTGTATTCTAGTTTTTTCATATTTCTATGTATCTTATTTTAGTCAATATCTTGTGAGAAGAATAAAGAAACTACTATTAAAGAACTATGCAGGTAAATCTTCACTTTCATCATACCCATTCTGTATTTACTTTTTGCTGATATCAGAATCGCATCGTGTAAAGAACTGCTCAATACGTTCACAGATAACTCGGTATAGCTAACGACTGCGTACTGTCATTTACTGATTATACGTTGACGGCTCTGGTATACGCCTGCTGTCACGTGATCATATAGACCGTAGAATTTAGACCTAAGAGCACCATACACGGCTTATGTTCGGGATAATGCAGTCCATATATCCAGCCCGCAAAAAACCTATTAAAAGGTATGGGTTTAACTGCAACCGTATTCTACAGTCCGCATGCCGGCAGTGGTTACAATAACTCATTATTGTGGAGGAGAGATTTTTCACAATATTTTCAGCCAAATTCTGAAAATTCTCTCTTCTACAATGATGATCGGCATTAATTTTTGCAGTGGACAAAAACATGTTCAAAGTCCGCCGTAAAGAAGCTAGAGCCACGTCGTTCGAAGTTGTTCTAGTGTCTTTTCTACTGACTTTGAACTAGTTTTTGCCCACTGGGTTAACCTCTGCATACGGGGTTTTCCATGTAGTCTATGTGTTATTGAATAGCTTACCAAACATCTGTTTTAGTCACGCGATTTCATTGGTTGGTTTAGACGCAAACGATATTCATATCGTAATTCCGCATCCACACGAATTACTTGATATAAACGATGAAACAACAATACATGAGAAAGGTATCACGAATACACTCTCGCTATAAAGACACCCCAGTATAAGGAACTTTCTGTTTTTATCCCATTCATATCTAAGAGTAGAAAAATTCCGACTTAATTTCAATTCTTACCTTGCAAAGAACTTTTAATATTAATCTAAATCTCTATCTTTTTAACTCCATGGACTTTCAGTGGCATTTAGGCTTTGCAAAAAAACATTCTGTTTAACGAATTCTTGATAGAACGATCTATTTTTCGTTTCTCTTTAGAGTTTGTTTTATCGAGAGTATTGTATATGTTTGTTTTTTTATATTGTTGATTTCTCTTACTACGCCAGTCCTAATTTAACGTCGGCTCTTCATTCTCTTTATTTCTCTGAACCTTATCTGAACTCAATGCTCGTAATCACTGTAAATGAATGATATCCCAATGGGCAAAAACTTGTTCAAAGTCCGCAGTAAAGACTCTAGAACAACGTGCTAGAGCAACGTTTTCAACATTGTTCTGGCGTATTCACTGTTGACTTTGAACAAGTTTTTTTCCCACTGGGGATTGTACGCTGTAAATGTTAATTATTATTTGATTACAGGTTTATATCCTACAGCAACTATTGTCGTTCAAATGATCAAAAAACCTGATGACAATGATGCAGTTGAACCACAACAAATGGTCGTTGATACAATCGAAGAATCAATAGACACTCAATGACGGTACAAACGAAATCAATGTTGGTGCAAAAACAAATGCAGTGAAATATCTCCATAAACTCTCAAACGGATATGCTACGACACCACCCAACCACGAACAAAGAATTCGTCAAGGTCCGCAATAAAGACGCGTCTTTACTGCGGACTTTAAACAAGTTTTTTTCCCACTGGGTTCGTGGTTAAAAGGTTGATGTACGCATTCATATTCAGAGGTTGCGATATTCAATCAACTTTTAGTTCTATGCTGCGAAGAAGGGTTTTAAATCGACGATCATCAAATTGACTGGTTTCTTTCGATTTTTGTTTCAGTGCTCTCATCCGCAGAGATATTATTGCTGCATAGAAAAATAAACCTTTTTCAAATAAGTTCCAAACAAATAAGTTTCTTTAAAAATAAAACGTGTGTGAGACCTAAAAAAAATAGATTAAAACTCGCAATGTTCTACGTACCACCCTTCCACTAATAGAAACAACAAATATTTTTTAAATCTTCCACTCTGATTTCCACTATAAGATTTAACATAAAAGTTCTTCGCAGACTCTCAAACTAGTATTATCTGCTTTTGTCTTCGCCGTAGAAGAAAGATGTTCTGAAAAAACGTATCTTCTCCAAGATAGTGGCTTAAATTCTTACCCTCCCTCTATCGATTATACTATAATAAACCAAGGAGGTTGGATAAACCTATCGGAAGTTTAATTTGCCGATTCACGCAAGTTATTAAACTCATAAGGTTGATTTTACGAGGCGAAAAAATTCGCTGCGAAAGCCAATGGAAGACATTCTATTGGTAGAAATCGACGTCACTCATAGAGTGACGTTAATTTTTAGCAATGAAATGTTTTTTGACTTTTGCAGCAAACTTTTGTCTCATGAAAATCCTCCTTAATGGTAAGTTTAACTTTTTCACATACCCAGTGCAGTGTTTGAAATAAGAGCAAATAACCACTGTGGAGGAGGGATTTTCGAGAATGCTCAAAAACTGCTCCTCCACAGTTATTAATTGCGCTTATTTCAAACACTGAAGTGGGCAAAAACTCAACGTTGTTTTACGGGTCTAGGTTTAATTGTATGCTACTACGCATGCGCAATTTGGAATTTCACTCAAAAATACCTCACTTTTCGAAGAAATCAGGTTTCCCACTCGTCAAATATTTCAAGTATCAATGATTGGGTTTAGGAATTGTGAAATATGTTGGTGCGTTTACAGTCAGTGTCGTAGCTACAGCTTGTTCCGAACGTTTTATTTTTTATCTTATCAAATTGTTAATTTATCCCAGTGGGCATAAACTTGTTCAAAGTCCGCAGTAAAACATTAAAAGCGTTGTTTTAGTATCTTTACTGCTGACTTTGAGCAAATATTTGATCACTAGAATATTGTAAGGTTGAAATATCTTTGTTATATTTACGCCATACATTTTCCATAATAATGAACGGTGTATCCCAGTGGGCAAAACCTGTCCAAAGTCAGCAGTAAAGACGCTAGAACAACGTTTAAAGTGTTTAAAGTTTAAAGTGGTTCGCACTGTGAAAGTGGCAAATTCCTTTTTATATCACACTTTCCTATCGGTACTTATGAAACTTTAAAATTTAAGCGAATGAGATTACAGGACTAATAAAAGTAAAGCAAAGGCGACTTCGATTCTCTGGACACTGCATAAAACATCAGCTATTTAAATCTTATCCTTGCACACCAAGAGAAGGAAAGGTTGCGAAAGGAGCAGAGACTCATAAAAGAAGATACTGGTCTTGTGAAATCCGTGAACTCTTGGAGAACAAAGACACCTGGCGCAAAAGAGTTACCACACCATTAATACTGTTGAGCAATGATGATGATGAAGCAATCTTATAAAAAACCTAGCCTATAATAGTATAGTGTATAATAGTTGTCAAATGTTTTTTCAGTTCCTCAGATAAAATTGAAACTAAGTATGAACATACCCAGAGGGCAAAAATTCGACATTGATCCGACATCGTGCATCCACTAGGGTAACCTTGTCTGTGTGAAAATGACTGCCATTATTCGTCGTCTTATTTTAACATTGAGACGTCATAATGACGAGAGTTATAATTCTATAAGAGCCAGACGTCTAATCAACGTCGAAAAGAAGGCGTCATTTTTTACGTCAAGATGTCAAAGTGTCGTTCTTTTACATTTGATTAGCCGTCTAATGCACACTTGTAACAATACATGAAGAAATACCAGATTCAGTGGGAAAAAACTTATACAAAGTCCTCAGTAAAGACGTTAGAACACCGTGGAAGGACGTTGTTATAGTGTACTTATTGCGGACTTTGAGCAAGTTTGTGATCGGAATACTAAACATTTTGAAAAGTGTTCAGTATATACATTATATAGTAAATATACAATTTACTAGTGGTCACGTGACACCTAATCTACGTCGAAAATATCATCAAATATTCAATTACAAAATATATGTAGCAACCTCGCTCTCAGGACTTCTTGTCTCTTTGATATACGGAGGAATGGGAACGAGGTTGTTACGTGCAGTACTCATATCCTCTCAATAATATACCATTAAATCTTGTGGATAATATCCCATTGTCACGTGACTCTATTGTTTTTCTATAGTTTAAGAACTTCACAAAACTTTATAAACTCAGGCACACAACGTCGGAATAACTTCTCAAACAACGTCGCGACGTCATTCTGACGTTGTATCAACGATATTCTGACGTTGCGTGGTTGTGTTCCAACTTTTATGGGGACTTTAGTGATCGAAATAAGCGTAAATAATCACTGAGGGAATTTCGAGAGTTAGGTAGACTTGGAATCTTAGGTCTTTTTGTAAATTCGATAAATTCGGTTGTTTCTAGCAGCGTAGTGCCCAAGCTCTTTTTCGAATAATTCCAATTTAAATTAAAATTCCGAATTTTTGCACAAACCTCACAATGTCTCGATTTTCATAGTTGTATTCCAGCATTCCTAATATAATTCATAAAAACAAATATACCTCACAACGTGAAGAGCCTACAGTATAGCCCAGAGATTATAGCGTACCCTGGTATAGCTACAGAGAATACATAGTCCATATAAGAATAGAAACGTGTCCATATTCAGTCGTCTTTCACACGGTGCATGTTATAATCATAAAATAATATATGTCACAGTGTGAATAGCCTACCGAGTACGGTCACAGATAGATATAGGAATACGTAATAGTCCATATAATATCATGGCTGATTTGGGCATCCTGTCTGGTATCATGATACAAACCCTCGGCCGAGCTTTTGGTAACATGATACAAACCCTCAGCCGAGCTTTAAAAACCTCCGTCGAGCCTTTGTAAGTTTGCAACAACCTCGGCCGAGCTTTTCATGACAAGAACCTCGGCCGAGAGTTTGTATCCAAAAAGCTCTATAAACTTTCGCATTGCCTTCTTCAAAGTAATGACATTACATTTTAAGGGAATAGATTTTTGCGGTATATATTTTTGCGGATGAAGGCATCATAAACTACGAATTTTACGGAACTAATATTTGTAAATGAGTCAATAAATGTGGAAATCTTTGACACTGTTGTAAGCGATCGCGATAATTATGCTAGTATATATCCCAAAAAAAAAACATTCACCACGTCTTCCCACTTCTGAGGGTGGGGGCATTATTTAAAGACTTCGTTGTAAAAGGGGTGAGGTGGGATTAATCAAAGTACTGTGACCTAATAAATTACAATACACCAACAGAAAACAAATAGATCCAAGTGTATTATTAGCACTCTCAGCATAATTATGGCCGCATTAACTTGAATGTGAATTGGTTCGCTTTTTGTAGGTAATTTTTTTTAGAGAATTGAAATTGAATCGGAACTTCTGAAGGAAAAAAGACTAGTTTCAAGAGAATATTATTCATATTATTGTATTGATTTTGATAGTGCAATAATACATTCATCATTAAGATTACAATTAAAAAGTTTCAATTCTATTAACACGTTTTTATTTAGTCTTTCAGTGTCCCGTATGTAATCTGATAATTCAAAAAACCTTTTAAAGTTAAGTTTTTGTTATTACTAAGATCTAATGATTCTAAATATGGTATTGATGTTGATAGTGCAATAACAGATTTATCATTAAGATCACAATCACAAAGTGTTAATATTTTCAAAGAGCATTCGTTCTTTCTTTGTGCTACACATATGCTCCGTGATATTTCATTGAAACCTGTTGAAGTTATGTTTTTGTTAGCACTAAGATCTAATGATTTTAAATATGGTATTGACATTGATAGTGCAATAATAGATTCATCATTAAGATCACAATCATAAAGTGTCAATACTTTCAAAGAGTTTTCGTTTCTTTCTTGTGCTTGAAATATGCTCTGTGAAATTTCTTTGAAACCTGTTGAAGTTATGTTTTGGATGTGGCTAAGATCTAATGATTCTAAATATGGTATTGATGTTGATAGTGAAATAATAGATTCATCATTAAGATCACAATCCTCAAGTCTCAATTTTTTCAAAGAGTGTTTGTTTCTATTTTTGTCATTGCTTTCATCATTAAGATTACATGAGTTAAGATTCACTAAATTCGAAGAATTACATTGGATTAACTCCTGTGCAAAAAGCTTACATCCATCCTTATTAATAGTAGTGAACTTTATGCAACTTTCTACAGCTCTTACTAGATACGGTGCTATTTGTAGCATTTCATTAGTTGATAAGCTTCCATCATTCATTTGTATTACAATTTTTTCGACATATTTCACTCTGATAATGTTAAGGAAGTATGCCAATCTTTGTAAATCATGGTGATACGTAATTTTGAGGTCCAAAATCTTATCCAGAAAATATTCCCGAAGATCATCAGGCGGGTCATAATTATATTCGTGCACAACTTCCATAACCCTAGTTGTACTCTCTGTGTCTTCTGTGCCAAATGATTTGATAATAGAAGTAACAAGCGTATCGTAATCAATTAGCTTTTCCTCCGTAACATCAACGACTGCTTCAACAAATTCTTTTAAATATTTTGAAACTAGTGGATTTTCATGAAGAAGTCCTACCAAACCTATTAGAATCGAAATGCTGTTGTTGAATCGAGGCATTGTTTCAAGATATTCAATATCTACAGATGCATTTAATATATGTATGGCACATAGGAATTCTTGCAGTACCAAATGCTTAAACTGATAAATGTCGCCATTTTCGCCACCTTCATGCTTCTCAAATATTCCAGAATCTTCAATGGAGGAGAGATACTCGGATTCACAAAAATCATTTTCATTAAATATTATTCTTTGTTCAGCAAGAGATTTGTAAGCAAACTTTGATAATTCTCTAATTGTTTGAACTATAACGTTGTCTTTGCAAAGATGAATCAAGGCTGTATTTCGTCCATTGTAATTTCTCATGTGATCTCTCAAAAACACCAGGCAAGATGCAATGTTCAATTTCGTGGTTGTATCAAGTTCTTCAACTAAAGCACCATTATTAAACACATTACAGAGTATATACGCATAAATTGGTATTCTAGCCATCGCCTTCAGATGTTCTTGCTCTGATAACTTCTGCTTCATCGATTCAGCTTTGATTATGTCGTGTACAAAATGCTTATCTATAAATAAATCGACATTTTTCTCGTCGAAACCAGCGATTTCCATCAATTGGTGACTTCTCTGTGTACAAAAGCAGTTGTTAATTTCTTCTGCGGCCTGTGGTCTACTACATACTATAACCTTCTTGTTGGGATGACAATCAGGATTGATAAGATCATACATTATCGATGCAAGCGGATGAACGGACGGTTTGCCTTGATTTATGCTAATAATATCTTTTAAATACCGAAATTCATCCAAACCGTCCAGTATGATCAATACTTTTACATTAGAGTCATTGAGGCAGTCACAAATAAGATCGCTCAGCTTATCTGGATATTTACAGTTTATAATGTCACGAAGAGATTCTATATTATACAGCACGTTTAATTCTCTGCACGTTAATTGAATTACCAAATTGTAATCTTGATAGATTTTTCCATCAGCCCAATTTAATACAAATGAATCGACGAAAGAAGTTTTGCCAATACCAGCAATACCTCTAATGTTGATAAATTTTCCTTCACCATCAAGAAGTTCATCCATTTTGATTATTTGTTTGTGTTGATGCATTCCACGTAAAAAATGTTCTTTGTCATTTTCATGTGCATCAAGCCATTCACCCATCATTAGTTGAACATATACGTCATTCCTGTCTCTGTTGACATATTCTCTTCCACCTTTACCTTTAAAAGCCTTTGATTGGCTCCATGTCATAAGTTTTTCTTTGTAAAATTGTTTTAGTTGTAGGGATATTTCTTTGCGTTTTTCATCTCCTAAATGTAAATTTTAAGAGATATCCAGCCGTTTTAAACTTTAGTTAACTTTCGGACGTTGGGGAAATCCGCGGTTCATTGTCTACCGTACTACTGTTCGTTGCCACCGTCCTCCGTCCGTGAACCACCCTCTGAATGATATCATTGTTATTCTTTTAATACAATAAGGTGAAAAGTCACCAAATTTGGGCTTAAAACAATAAGTGGATCAGAAGTTATACAAAAAAATTTCGGGGTTTGTGGTACAAAGTAGTAAATAGGGTTAAATACATCGAGATACGAAACTATAACCGTCCATACCATAAACCGGTAAACCGAAGTCATAGCCGTGAAGAAGAATGAGCAAAAATAATTGCTCTCTATTTCAACAGTGAATATATACAGTATACTGTATTGTAGTTCATCAACCAATTAATAATAATTAATAATATTCTAAACCAGAATTATCTTGATTATGAAGTATACTTCGCGACATACAATAACGAGAGAAAGAATAAACAAACAAACAAACAAACAAACAAGTTACCATGCATTAACGTGTACTACAATGGCTAAGCAGACTATGTGAGATGTTCGAACTTACTCTGTGGATCAGGCTACTTAGTTTTTAATTCTTTTTGCTTGGCAACATTTTTAAATTGAAGAATCCTCTTTAGCACCAAACAACTTTAACATCCTCCCACTTACCTAAGGTTATTGAGTTTTCTTTTTCAACCATAACAATGATATCATTCCGATTCATCTGAATCAAGTTTTCTCTTAACACATTCCAATGGATTCTGTACTGCAGTTTTTCAAAACTTAGAAGTAAACGCTCTTCGTATGATTTATTGTTAGTAACAAAACGTTCCCAAGTAGATAGTCTAACTCCAAGTTTGCAACTCAACGTTTCCCAGTCTTTATTGATATCTTTTGCAATGATATTCAAAACGCTGCGCGTGGCTAATCCGTTCTCATCTTTCCTTTCATTTTCTATAAGTAACAAAAACAAGAAGGCCTGACGTTTTAATAATTTTCATCTAAAATTGTGTTCTTATTATAATTTACGGTCACGATTGTTTTTTACCCCCATTTTATTAAACTTGTGGAGTAAATTTGGGAAAACGAATCACAAACAATACTTAATACGTCACTCATCATGTCGTCACAAAGAATCTTTTTTTTAATGCCTAATTTTTACGTTTAGGCTAATGTTCTATGTAGTTGAGGATGCTTTAAAGCCATTTTTAAAGGGTAAATGTTATTTCCCATAGTTGAAATTTACAACTAACTGGGCCAATCTTTCTGCTTGAATAAAATAAAAAATATTATGGATAAACTATTATGATCGTTTTATTCTAGAAATTTTGACATAATTTGATATATTACCCACGTTTGGGCCCAAAAGGTTTTTCCTATTTAGCTGGAAGGGGACAAATCCTTAATCCTATTTTATCTGTGGGGGGAGTGGGTAGCAGAAATGCCTTACCCTGCAGTTTTTTATTAATATATTTATTTTTTTGGAGCGTTAAGGATAGTTCCCTGTCTTTCTGTATGACTTTTTAAACATCAAAATATCCGTGTTTCCTTTTTTATCAAATACTA
>JAULBZ010003299.1:0-16725 GCA_032360805.1 Neoturris breviconis
TATCGTCTTCATCGATGATATTAAGTTGTGGTGCAGCGTCAGCGATATCATTTTCGGAAATTTCGAACGGGTTCAAACCAAGTTCCTTATTTTGGAGCAGCATCGTCTGTTTTTTTAAAAGATTCGATCCTGCTTCAGTTTTATAAGACTGCTACGTGAGTTTCAAATAAATGCCCCTTTTAAAAGAGGGAGGCGTTTATTAAATATTTTAATGTTTAGGGGGGCGTTTAATCGAGGGGGCGTTTTAAAGAAGGGGGCGTTTAATCGATGCATTACGGTATGCCTAGAAAAGAGAATAAGCAATCGGGGAAATCATGATTTTTCTCTTCATATGAAGCCAAACAAATACAAGGGCATTGTCTTTCTAGCTATCCACCGGTGTGATATCTATAACATGAATATTCGAATCTGGTTACCATAGATATATCTTTCGTATACTCGAGAAGGCTGCACAGTAGTCAAAACATGTTCAAGATAAGCAGTAAAGACACTAAACAAAATCTAGCGTCTTTACTGCGGACTTTGAACAAGTTTTTGCTAACTGAGTTTATTTATTTATTTTCATCACCCCCTGAAAATTTGAAAAAGATCAAAAGCATGACCGTTAAATTTATGTAAATACGGGTAATATTAATGTCCATTTATAAAATAATGTATGACCAGACAAAACGTTGTTTTAGTGTCTTTACTGCGGACTTTGAACAAGTTTTTGCCCACTCGGAAGACGTGTCCACGCCCTTGTTATAATTTCTTTACTCAATTACTGTCAAATAATGGTGTCATATAGCAATCATATTACTTGTTCGGCACCTAATTGTATTTATCTCATGATTTATATTGTTTCAGTACTTCTGAATGAGCAGATATTGATGAAATAAAATCCAAACCTATTTCACATCACTACAGCAATCCCGAAGACTCGTGCCTCCTATATCCGTACCCTGTCAGCACGTGACGTTTTTTCAATGTAAAAAAGATGTTGTTTTGACATCCTGACGTAAAAACAGCGTCTTTTTTACGTTAAAAAACGTCACGTGCCCATTGGGTAATGTTCAACATTGCTATTGTTTTCTCAAATGAATGAACAAATATTTTCCCAATGAGTTGATTGTACTTGTTAAATTGTGGGAAAGCCATATCCGAGAATAAATGCAACGAGGTTGGAATAAATGGTGTGTGCTTAGATTTGCTCGTCATAGTGGAGTAGTAAAATTTCGATTAAACATCCATCAAAAAATATTGTAACTTAATGATGTCATGATGACGTTTTTTTACTACCTAGCCAAGCACGCGCAAATGCATTCGCCACTATTCTCCATAGAGATTCGACGAGACATTCCGATGTTTCAATTATTTAATTCTTATTTTACGCACTTCCCTAGACTTATTTTTGTGCGCGGATTTTACAAACTCGTTCCCAGCGCTTCTTGTCTCTTTGATTTTTTTTCTCGGGTTTCTCGATATACACTCGAGAAAAAGATCAAAGAGACAAGAAGTGCTGGGAACACATTTTCGCATGATGCTTAAAAATTTATTGTTTTAAGGCACAAATAATGCTTAAATAAAAAGAGACTATTTAAGTTCAAGTAATAAGAACTGTCCGCATAAGCAAGAATACTGAAATTATCAATGTTAACTGCGTGTCCGGAAGAAGACACGTGTTCCCGGATGAAGTCTTGTTTGTAAGAACGCCCTTGTGTTCACTCATTCTGACTTTGAAATGACAGTTTCGTGGTTCACTGCCTAGAACAGCAATTGCACCGAATTACTGTAGTATTTCTTGTTTGAAACTGGGATAGTGGTGTTAGGTATTATATCAGGGAGGAACTGGAAAGAAGAAAGAAATCAAATTATTGTTCTATATTCGTTCGTTCGCGTGCTATAAAATAATTTTGTGTTTGCGTACCAAAAGTCAGAGGATATCTACTGTAAAAGAAAATAGTACACATGTCGTCATAGTCTCTAGAAGAAATCTTCAATATGTAGCTACTGTTAGCTACTATGTTTCAAATAGAGGGAACTATAAATTTTCTTCAGTAAGGAGTTGCTATCACAACCCTTGCACAACCAAAACGACAAAAATTGTTACGTTGTTAGGTTGTTACGTTGTTACAAGTAATAGCATAACAAAAACGTAAAATCTTAGTTACGAGGAATTCTGGACATTCTTTAAATATCTTTCAATAATTGAAAATAGATTAATACGGATGCAGATGATTGCTCGTCAGTCATGATTGGTTCATCTCGGGGTTAATATGACATGGTTGCTGTTCAATGACCCAAAACGTCTTACGAATATTTACAGGCCTTCTATACGGCAGATTACTATTCCATTTGGAAATTGAAAATAACATTTTGTTACTTTGATTTTTTCTTTTGTCACGTAAAACGGTCGTGGTATTACCGTTCTTTTGTTATCTTTACTGTTCCACAAGTCAACGTGTAGATTATTAGGCCGTCGTTATCAGTTAAGCTCTGGTTCAAAAATTTTCGCTTAAAATAGTAATCCCGTCTTTCATTACGGCACACCGATTTCCCGATTATCACGGATTTCTGGATCTAGCCTACACTATCGACTAAACATAGTCTAGTCATAAGGTAATCCAAAATTTTGGATTAATTTTCCTCCGTCAACAAAAAGATAAACAAAAACTTTCAGTTTTCATTAGCATTCGTTGAGTATTACTGAAAATGTAAATATAGAAATCCTGGGAATTTTAAATACAGAGCACATGACCAACCTAGACCAATGGTTTCAGATAGAAACTACCCAGTGGACAAAAACTTGTTCAAAACAGCAGTAAAGAGGCTGTTCTTCTAGCGTCTTTACTGAGGACTTTGAACAAGTATGCATTTCTGGCTCATAAATCCAGTGTTCAGATAAGAGTAAGTTATCAGTATGGAGGATAGAATAGCCTGGAGCTGTGCTCAAAAATTACTCATTGTTACATATGGGATTTCAAATTTACCGCACTCTCCTCCGCAGAGTCTAACGAAAAAAAAATCTGCGGTGGAGTGCTAAAAAATAAAAATAAGCAAAATTTGACAAAGGTGGAGTGCCTTCCTCGTCACCTCTTTTTCGCCTTTTTGCCTTTCCGCACGCTGACCTCTGCGTAGGAGAGTGAATTTACCGAGAACTTATATCAACTTTGCTAACACGCTAGATTACAGGCCAACGATGAAGTGGCACGTTTTATTTCTGCTGAAGCTATAGCCTGTACCAGACGTGAACCAGGAGAGGACTAAAATTTAAATCTTGTGTTATTTACTGTCTCCTAATTACTTTCCTTAAATCAATCCCTATTGGGAGGTAGGGCTCTAAGACCCCCTCCTATTCTCTTTAAGATAACTTCGGAGCACGTCGTTTGTATTGCACGACATTTTGTGACTTTTCCTGGAATTCTATTGGACATTGAAATTCGAATTTGTTTCAATAGGTTTTTAGAAATAAAATAATTTGCCGAGTTTACAAAAAGATCTAAGATCCTAGCTCTACTCCTACTCGATATTTCTCGTGGTCGTTTTTCGCATTTACGTTCTACTTGTGTTGTGTATATTCATATATTCAAATTTGTATAATGTCTCATAATATATGTAAAGGGTCGTAGATAAATCCATGCATTAATAAAAAAAACAACAGTATGACTCCACTATATGACGTCATCACATGGCTGTATGGTTTTAAAGTTTTAAAGAATTTTCAGATTTAAGCACCTGCTAATTAATTACCCCCACAGAGCGATAATTATTTTTATTTTTTTAAAAAAAAAATATCAGCGGGCCATTAAATAGGGTTAAGCCTTCTTGCTTCAATAGAAAGATAATACATTTTTTTCCTAAAAAAACGAAGCCAAAAGTTTAATACATTTCTTGTTTGATTGACATTCCCTTTATATTTTTTTTCTTTCTTTAACGTTATAATTACAGCTACAAGAGCCAGCCGCACATGCTTTAATATAAAACGTTTAATACACGCCCCATTAGCTCATATATAATGGAATTTTGGTTAACCTCAGCTAATAGATTTGATTGGTGAATGGAATATCTGAGACGATTGTTTGATACGAATTACGTCATGTCTATATTAAGCTGTATTATCAAATATATAAAAAACCGCCTTCTTTTCCAGGTCATTTTCAGTTGATTGATGATTAAAAGACGTAGCATACAGAAAGGTCTTGGAACTAGTTTGAAGAGACCTGATGTAAATATACAAGAAGGTATTGCAAAGTAGGTTAGGGGAGTGGCTCACGATCGTGTATTTCTATGGTTGTTCATTTATAAGAAAATCCAAGATTATTCAACTTCAAGCTTTTTATATTCAACTTCAATAAATAAAGTTTAAGCCTAATATTTTCATCCGAGAAAAATAGCATTCAATGATTCTCATTTTTAAATATCTGGTCTGTAAACTTTATCCCGTGTATTAGCCCTATTCACACGCGCCAAATTTGTTGTGCTATATTTATGGAAATACAAAATTATATGAAACTTCCACTAAATTTACAGGATGTGATGGTCAAAAAAATTACTCACATTCGGCATTTTCTCACCAAATTCGGTACTTCAAGAAGAAAAATAATTTTTCGGATCAAAATATGAGGTAAATACAACGCATAAGGTAATCTAACTTATCTAATCTGTCTGCTGTTTAATCCATCCCAATGGGCGAAAACCTGTTCAAAGTCAACAGTAAAGACGCTAGAACAACGTTTGCTATATCGGTAGTTATTTTTTTTATAACGATATCATATCTTGACATCGTGCCACTGACAAGTAGTGTTTATATCCCAACATGTAACACTAAACTTGTCCCCTCTTCCTCTGGGATTACACTGACGGATTTTAATAGGTTTAATACTACAGATCTTGTTTTGTAAACTGATTTGGTCAGTATATTATTTGATAATTATATGGGTTGTTCTGGTACCGCTAAGGCAATTTGCTTTCGTTTTTAAATATTGGCAAGTGGTAATGTAACCAAGGATTCCCGCCTCTTCGCTTCCTTTCTTCATTTTCTTTCTTTACGTTATGTTCTGTCATTTGGGATTTTACTATTTTTTCTCAAATCTTTAAAATATCAACGTTACTACATCAGCATCAGTTTACATATATGGAATAAGAAGAGAAGAAGAGAAAGAAAGAAAAAAATTGAGCTTAGTATACTAGGCTAGTGGTAATGTAAACTTTAATGAAGATTTTTGTACAAAGTAAACCAGAATCTTCAAGTTTGCGTAGTCGGGGTGGAGACCCTGTGGTATGAAATGGGTGAGAACTAATTGTTGAGAATATTGTAATTGTTTTGCCAAAATTTCGCGTTGACAAATTTTTGAGTTTTGGCCAAAAATTGTAAAATCCGCGATAATTAGTAAAGGAAACCATTAATTTCCAACACCACCGACCTCATTTCCAGAGGATCTTTCATCTCTTTTTTGATTGTCATGTGGTAAATATAATTTCAGAGAATGTTTTATAGCTAAAATAGTTACAGTTCTATTCTAATGTAACTTAGCAGAAAAACAACAAAGTCAGAATTCTGTCACTAGCCATAAACCTAAAAATTACCCATTATTATTTTGCTTTCGATTATCGAGCAAACAGGTGTATTTTAAAGACCAGACAGACTAACCATTCACATAAAATAAGTCAGAGCTTGAAGCTGAATACAAAAGGTTTGGAGCAACCTCGTTCTCAGGGCATTTATCCGCTTTTTGAAGGGAGGACGACGCCGTCCTCCATTTCAAAAAGTGGAAAGAAATCTTGGGAACGAGGTTGCGTTTGAAGTTGAATGAAAAAAGCTTGACGTTGATTATAAACGCTTGCAGTTCATACTCCTATTGATACTGAAAGACATGAACATCCAATTTCACCAAAGAGGGACATGGTGCCCTGGGAACGAGGTTGCTTGCAGTTGAATAACCTGAACTTTGCTACAAATGAACAACCAACCATACACGTTCATTTTTTATAAGCATTAGTAAATTCCAACTGAGTCTCAGTGATGCTTAATTTCAAACTGCGATTCTCCCTTATTTCTAAGGGTCCCTCTAAGACTATGTTCACACTTGTCGGATAGAAACCATCTCATTCCGTTTCAAATCAAAAACTAAACCGGAATAATTACATTTCACCAAAACAAGCGAAACGAAATCATTCCGCTGAGTATATTGGATAGATGAGGAATAGTGTGAACGCAAGGCCTATCCGGTATGTAATTCATTCCGAAATGATTTCTATCCGATTGATTAAGCATGTTTAATCAACGTTTTAGGGCATCATCTTTCTTTCTACACAATTGGATTTTTGCAAAACTTTCTATTTTCTGAAATTTTGAATATATATATACACGTAGGTGGGCCAATTTTCAACCTGGTGATGCTTATAACCGTGCTATAACGCTAAGTATTTCTTGTCATATAATTAGAATAATAAAAGTAGGGATTAGTTTTAAGCAGGATACTCCAGAATAACTTTACGACAACCTCCTAATAAATTATAATTGCTCAATACAATTTTTTTTATCAAAGTAAGCTTGTTTTCCAATATAATAAAGAAATTTTGTTGAGCAACCCTTGTTGCGCGACTGTTGCTCAACTTAGATTCCGATATTGTTGTACAACAGTTCAACCTCGTTCCCAGGGCTTCTTCTCTCCTGACGTTTAACGCTATAAAGCGTTAAACGTCAAGAGAGAAGAAGCCCTGGGAACGAGGTTGACAACAGTTGTGCGCTAGTCGCAGAGATAGAAAATAATATTTTGTTGTGCAACAACTTCGTGTTGCAACTTCGGTTTCCAATACGTCGCACAACAGTCGCACAACTGTTGCTCAACAAAATTTCTTTATTGGAAACCAAGCTTTAGTTTCAATTGTAGTTGAAATAGTAGAAACAACAATTTCTTTTTTAGATATGAGGACGGATAAATGGCCCTGGAAACGAGGTTGCAAAATATCATATATATTCTGTTTTTTCAACGAAAGAACTGCCCAGGAGACAAAAACTTGCTCAAAGTCCGCAGTAACGATCTTAATTAATTAGTCGGCTAATTGTTTTGGTTTATTAAAAAATTATTTTCAGTTATTTCCTGTGCCCGACATCCGATAATTTAAAAGTGTAATACCGTTGTTAACGGGACTGAGTAATGTATTTTTAACTACCAATGATGCTGAAAAGACATGCATAAAATCAATCATCCTATTTTATTAAAATTCTAAATACAAACGTTTCATTTTCATTATTTCATAAACTTACTACAATGTAAAAACTTGCTTTTTGCGCAGTAACTGGAAATATCAAATATTCAAAATAAATTCTTATTTTAAAAGAAGTTTTGAGATAACTCGGAAAAATCGGAAATTTTATTTTAATTAAAATTCCCGAGTTAAATAGCTCGGAAGTTATATTTATGTTTAAATTACAGATTCGCGAAGAAAGAAAGTTATTACATTGTGGCAAGTTCTACTTTGAGCAACAAATACCTGTTTTGTTAATTGTTACTTCCGCTGGCATATTGCCAAAGAATAAGTTTTTTAGATGTCTGGGAAAATTTTAAAATATTAATTTTATTGGCAAGAAAATCGGTCTCGTTCCAGTAGCTATATATTTAAAAAATTTAAAAGTAAGAATATATATTTCAACTTATCTATAATAAATAAACAAGGTCACGTGACAAGAGTCTGGTAACAAGACTGGTTTGGTTTTCGTAAAATATGTTCTTATTTCTTGTAAATTTTCTTCAGTTAACCATAATGCAATGTTTCGCAAAGTTAACCATAATGCAATGTTTCACAAAGTTAACTACCATGCATCGTTTCATAGAGTTAACCACCATGCAACGTTTTACAGAGTTAACCATTATGCAATGTTTTGTTGGATAATTATTTTCTCCTTTCCTCTCAAGATAGCTGATAAGTACTAATGCATTTTTTATTACATTTAAATATGCCGTTCACATTCCAAGGGAACCATTTGCTTGTTAAACCATACTAGTTCACTTCCTTGTCATGCGCAGAAAAGATGTTATGTAATCGTTATCCAATGAGCGTTCACTCGTTCGTTACTCTTTTTCGCTGATACTAAATAATATCGGATTTCATTATTACATGCTCGGTTCTGTTTCTTCTCCAGTTGGGATACAGTAACAATAACCAGGAGGACCGAAAATCTGATAAGTCATACAGCGGTTAGAACACTGGTCGCAATCTCCACTCGGTGCTTCCTTGCATCGTATGAAGTTACCACAGAGCTTCTTTTCATCGCTTTTACCAAGCTACAAGAGAAAAATAAAATTTCAACGCGCTTATATTATCAGTGAATACTTGTTGCTGGGAGTAGTTGAAGCTACTGGTTTACGAACATACCTCATTGACAAACAGAGCGTCTGTACCATTAACTGTCACATGCAGTGGGAAAGTATTTATTCAAAGTCCGCGAAAAAGACGCTAAAATAACGTTTTCAGCGTTGTTCTAGCGTCTTATTACAGACTTTGAACAACATTGAACCTCAACTCAATATGTATATACCTCCCAGCCGGCAAAAAACTTGTTTAAAGTCACCAAAATAACGTTAGAACAACGTTCAAAGAATGTTGTTCTAACGTTATTTTGCTGACTTTGAACAGGTTTTTGCCGACTGGACTTATTCTAGGGAATTAACATTTTGAAAAATTGACGTATTTTAAAATAACGCCCAATGAAATTAATGCGATAAATTATAAGTAAACTTTAACGCCAATTAAATTAACGCGATTCGTCAACTTTAAAAGTTAACACCAATGTAAAAAAGAAAAATGATGAAATAATGAAAAATAGGAAAAAGTAATAACTGCAGTTTAAAGTCTTTTTAAAAAATACAATATAGTAGAAATGCTAAACAGATTATGTTGATGAATCCAAAGACATTTTAGGAGAAATTTTAAAAGAAAACGATTGTGATCTTCCTACAAATGATGATGACAAAGTTATGGAAACTGAAAAAAATACAGAACTTGTAGTAATAAACGATGATTAGTGAAACGATGTAATTTTTTCTTTTTTTTTTTGAAAAGGAAATAAAGTAAAAAAAAACTTAAAATCGAAAATATTTCTTAGAAATTAGCGCATGTTAAATTATCATCTAACTTTAATTAATGTAGTTTAAATTAACGTCAAAAGGAAAATAACGTCAATTTAATTAACGCGCTAAATTCAAAATCGCTTTAATTAAGTTGAACGTTAATTTCCTAGAATAAGGTAGTTGCTTTTGAATATTTACGATTTATATAGAAATTGCTCAAAAATAACTAACACGTGATTAATATCACCTCCACCTTCCAAAAATTATCGTCGCGAAATTTTATACGTTGATTTATGGTGTCAATAAATTGTACTTACCATACATGATGCTAACAGTAAAAACAAAATCAATGAATCTAAAAATAGAAGAAACACAATAAGATCCTCGATTAAACTCGATTAAACGCCCCCCTAAACACTAAAATATTTAATAAACGCCTCCCTCTTTTAAACGCCCCCTCTTAAAAGGGGCGTTTAATTGAAACAGCAGCAATGCTTAGGTAGCAGCCTTGGTAAGTGTACTATTAATAAAAAACAAAGTTTAATATCTAATTATTTTTTTCATCTCTGATAAACAAGAAATTTTCTATATACTCCTTTTGGTCTGAAAATAGGTTTTATCTTCCGAAACAGCTCCATTCTCTTCAAAAGTTTCCTTTCAAGAGCCTCTGCATACTTTTTACAACTTGTTTCAAAACTAAATTTTGCAAGAACAACCAAATCACTTCTCTTTGCCTTTTCCCTGTAACTACCACATGTATCTTACTGTCTTTACTACTGTAATAACAATTCGTAATTCTTATATATTTCAATAAACGCCCCCTTCTTTTAAACGCCCCCTCTGCAAATGAAAATATTTAATAAACGCCCCCGGCGTTTAATCGAAGCATTACGGCAACGTAGATTTAGAATAATTCAACTAATCGACTGGTCCCTGTAACCAATTATCTGTAACACAAGCCCTATAGTTAGCAATAGTAAAATACCATTGTTATTAGGTTTATTTGGTAGAAATTTGACAGAATTATTTTTTTCTTTTGTTTTGAATGCAGTTTTAAGGTTGTTTTCAATTAGACATTTCATTGGTAGAAAGTGACATCACACGGCTTGTGATGTCAATTTTTACCAATGGAATCTTTTGGAACGGAATTCTCCACCTAAAGGATTGTCTATATTCCCTTACCTTTCATTTCTTACTTCTCGCAATTCAAATATTCCTGGTGTAATCTGATAATAACCTCTTTGATGCTACAACTTGATAAAAACAAGAAATATATTGTCTTCGATACAACAGCGTGTTTTTTATATAGTCATCATGATTGCTTTGCTTTGTTTACTTAAATTAACCTCGCTTACAAATTATTTCGGGACAATTTTGTGGTTATAAGCGATTTCACACGTGTTACTAAATATGACTTTAATGACACAGTTAGCTGTGCACTAATTATCAAGAAGATTTAATTAAATATTATCATGGCAACAAGGTATCTTATCATGGCAACAACGTTCACTTTGAGTACTTGTTAAAAGTTCCAAATTCATGTATTGATTTGTGACTATGTCATTACATTTTTTAAATGAGTGGCAAGTGTCGGTCCAATATAGTCATTAGTCATACGATAGTCATTTGCGTCATTACAACGCCAAAAAAAGAATTATTTATGAGGACAAATTACCTGTTACGTTATATTCTGTACCTGTTGCGTTATTCTGTAAGTTATTGCATACATAATAGAAGATATCAGTAATCCTCGAATCGGATGAATTTTTTAAAGATTGATTTACATTAGGTGGAAAATTCCCCGCGAAAGCCAAAAAAAGACATTTCATTGGTAGATATTAACATAAAAGAATAAAGCATGTCATTTGACTGGCTGTGTTAAATGTCCACACCTCTCATCAATAAATATCGGCCCGACTATTAATAGTATCTATTACAACTAATAGTATCTATTACAACTAATAGTATCTATTACAACAGCATGTTTTATTTTTTATACGTCAACACATTTTTCACTATGCATCTAGCTACACATTTGTGCTACACTCCCAAAAGGCAAAAACCTGTTCAAATTCCACCGTAAAGACGCTAACATACTTGCATGGTACAGTCTGGTCTGTACAATATACGTACACGGAACTGTGATAAAATAATTCAGACTAAAAATATTTTCAACCTTACTCAGTGGGCAAAATCTTGTTCAAATTTCGCAGTAAAGGCGCTAGAACAACGTCGTTTGACGTTGTTCTAGCTTCTTTACTGCTGACTTTGAACAAGTTTTTGCTGGCTGAATAAATGTAAAAGAATCTTGGTTTGAACAATCATACCATACACAAATAAATCTATGATAGTTCTAACATTTCCAATTGAAGTTTCTTTATGCTATAAGTTTGTGAGGAGTAGCCACAGATTTAATTGCTTGTCTCGTTCCAAGACTATGCGTATAAAAGTGGATGTAAGAATAAAGGCGGGAATTAATGCTATGGAGACATTAGGATATACGACTTAACTTATAGTGATACATATGACCCTGCAATTTTACCACCTGTCTCCAATACCATTATTAGTTCCATTTGATGACACCTAACCTTATTTCCAGAGAACAATGCCCACTCTCTTATAGATGGATCTAGCGTACTGCACAAATAGGAAGTTATTGCATTGTAACAAATTCTACTTTGAGCAGCCAACATCTCTTTCTCGTGTATTTGGTAAATACGATCAATTTTATGATATGGAGTAACAAATCTCGTTGCTTTTCGTCAAAAACTTCTACATTTTGGTCTATATAAGCTCAAAACAGTAATTTGGGTCAGAGTTTTCTAAAACAGATATGAAATTTGAAATCAGCATCATCAAATTTTCATCGAAACGAAACACTTTTATTTATCGGCTTAATTTTTCCCCTAAAATAAATTTTTGTGTCTGAATTTTGAAAAATGAATATCAGAGTTGCAATCAGCATAATTATATTTGGTTATCTATCAATTTTCCTCAAAAACGAAGCACTTTTGAACAAACCTCGTTCCCAGGGCTTCTTTCCGCTTTTTGACGGGAGAGACGGCGCGAAGAAGAAAGAAAGAACGAGACAAGCAATTTCTTCTTCGCGCCGTCCCTCCCGTCAAAAAGCGGAAAGAAGCCCTAGAAACGAGGTTGCTTTTGATCTAAATTTGACCAAAATATCTATTTTTGGGCCAAATTTTGAAAAATAAATATGAGATATAGAATCAGCGCCATCAAATCTGGTCACATATCAATTTTTATCAAAAACGAAGCACTTTTTTATTATTTTTGGCCTATATTTGGCCAAAAAGGGTTTTTCTGGTTCGAATTTTGAAAAAGTAATATCAGATTTAAGGAATCAGGGTTATCAAATTGGGTCTTATACCTATTTTCATCAAAAATGAAGCACTTTCAATATTTGGCTTAAATTTGGCCAAAAAGGTATTTTTGGTCCGAATTTTGAATATGAATATCAGATTAGCAATTAGTGCCATCAAATATGGTCCCATACCAATTTTTATAATAAACAAAGCACTTTCAATTTTTGGCCCCTACATTTGACCAAAAAGGGTATTTTTTGCATTAGAATCTAGGACCTAAGGCCAAATTGTGGAGATTGAAAGGAAAGGTTATGTATTTTTATTAGTTGTTATCTTTTCTGTGGCTCCATTTAGGCATACTTAACCCTATAAGACCCGGGCTTTTGGGGAGTCATAACCAGGGGGGAGTACAATGTACCACACTCCAATAACTTTCAAACTACTGCTCTGTTTTACTTGAAACTTGGTCACAATACACTCCAGGCTCTCTACTATCAAAAAATGTAATAAACATTTGCATACGTTATCATTTCATGCAGAATGTGAGTATCCAACCGCAGTACAGGTGAAAATGGAAATTTAGCTAGAACAATTAATTATATCGTTATATTTTGCTAATTATGAATGTTTTATTAACTATTACAAGATAAAAAGCCTTTGTAATGCCTCGTAGACCAAAATAATACCGAATTTAATCAAAAAACGTTTTGAAAATTTTCGGTCCCGAAGGCCAAAAGTGATCCTGGGTCCGCTTGGAGAAATGTTTTGGAAAGATTTTCTTGGGATTTTTTTTTTTAAATACAATAAGGTGAAAAGTCACCAAATTTGGGAGTGAAACGATAAGTGGATCAGAAGTTATACAGAAATTTCGGGCGTAAACAGGGTTAAGGATTGTTATACATACAAACCAAGTTGCTATAGAGTCATATATTTGTGTATCATGGTAAACTAAGCGGCATGAACGCCCTGGGGCGCTAACACGCTATGATGGAATATTCTACGCAACGAAACAAAGAGTCTTATATGTGTTTTAGAGGATAGAATCTCGAAAAAAATATATGGTTGTATTTTAGCTACCGTTTGGAAATATCAGTTTTGTGTTTCATATTTTTTTACCTAAATTCAGCACCGTTTCTTACAAAGCTGTTTCTTATATACAAAAAGGCGTGTACTAGAAAGGCATTTTTTAAACTCCAAGGGTAAAAGGCGAAAGTCTGAAAAAAGTAAAGTAATATCCAGGGACATTTTGTTAGCATGTGATTAAAATAGGAATATCTAGTTATTTTATAACTTTTCTTATTATCGAGATTCAACCTAACTTGAATTTAGGCAGCCTTTAAATGGGCCCCTAAATGAGTTTCACCATAAACAATCTTGCATTCATCAATTAAATGTAAGTCCGTTTAAGGTAAAAATCCTTTAGCTGTCTTAAATATATTCTTCATTTAAAAAACACAGTGTGAAAGACTACTGAATACGGACCGGTATAACTCCGTATTCGGACTGTGTATTGCCTTATATTTAAAAAAGCGAAAAAAAGCCCTGGGAACGAGGTTGTGTATTGCCTTATATGACAATACGAATATATCCCAGTTAGCACTTGACGTCTATTTAACGTCGAAAGGTGTCGTTTTGACGTCTAGACATCAAAACGTCTCTTTGACGTTGCGATAAGGGATCATACAAAGCCCGTAGTCATGTACTGAATTAGTCTACTAAAGTTAATATTTGTCAAATAATTTGTTTCTTTAATTTCCCTTCAAATAAGCGCCGCCCTCGTATTTTATGGTTAATAAACGCCTCGTCCGGAAAGAAAACGTGAATTTGCATGAGAACGGGGAAGTTTCTTTAGGATTTAACTCAAAGTTTTACTACAGGACATTTCTACAATGCAATAATGGAGTTCATGTAGTTATTCAAAGTGTTTTTTTTTGTTCTGGTTGCTTAACTCAGTGTTCAAAACGTGTATTTGCCTATGGTTATGTGTATGTGCTTGTTAATCTTTAAAATAAACGCCACCCTCTAATAAGCGCCGCCCTATAATAAGCGTCGCACCACTAATTTGAAAAATATGGTAGATTAGAATCAATATAATTATCTTGAAACATCTATAATGAAGAGTGTTTATGGCAACAATCTTGAAATGGATTGGTTTATTTGATGACTCAGCACTCTTCTCTGTAAATGTATTCACATGGTCACTAGTACATCACTTTTGAGAGTTTTTGTCAAAAACGAGTATTTAGCCTCAGAGTTAGACTGTAGTTGTAGTTGTACCAGAATCGACAGAAACAGAACTAAATCGGAAAATCGGAACTTCGAACCTCGTCTGTAATTTCGCCGCGCTTCGCGCTCTCCTCCGTAGCCTTTCCTTTTCGGAGCATCTGAAAGCCAACCTCAGAGTATAACAAGTAACTTTATATGATAAACAAACATCTTAGAACAGAAAAGGATACAAACAATAATGTTCAGACCCGCCCAATTACCCAACCGACACTGCGTACGTTTAGATGTCCTATGATGGTCATATGGGTATGAAAATTTCACTGAAAATATGTTTTTGTGGATGTTACGCAATGACGGTTTTAGATTTTTATCTACAATCAAGGTCATAAATCATAATAACATTTGTGAATTTAAAAGAGTAATACACACCACAAGCGAAGCATTCACAGAGAGATTGACAGAGATGTATCAAGTAGATTTAAGACTTAGGGTCTTTTTGCAAATTCGACAAATTCTGTAGATTCTAGCAGCCTAGTACCCAGGCTCTTGGAATAAATTCAAATTTTCGTTTCGCTCATCTTGCTAGTAAATATTTAAGGCTTAATCTTAAAATTGAAATTCTGAATTTTTGCACGAATTTCCTTTATTACCAAATATTTATGACACCATGATTGTAGGGCTAATAAATGCTTGTAAAATCAAAAAACACTGTTTTTGCAGACGTTTTTTACTTAAGCAACGGTTGCCATGCTAATTAACAAAAAACAGTATTTTCTTAAGGAAAAAACTATCTCTTCATATCACGCATATAACTTTGATAAACATACTGACAAAGTTTCCAAGTCTTAAAAGATACAGTTGCTATGGACTTTTGTTTCTGGAGTGTGTTTTATTTAGGTCCATGTTGCTATGGAGCCTGTACTCCAAAATAGTCAGCTTTTTTGAAAAATATTTTTTAACTTTTGATAAGAATACTTTCGACATTTAAAATAATTAAAACATTTAGAGTCCGTCTCAAAAATAAAATCTACAGAGGAGAGTGCTGAGTCAATGATCTTGCAATGGATTGGTTTCTTCATTGCAAGAACATTGGCCTAACACATTTCTGCACAGATTTATTTTTGTTGAATTTTGCCAATAACAAAAAAGTTGATTTTGGAGCGAAATTTTGAGATGGTCCCTTATCATTCCACCTAAGACTCAAAAAAGCTTTATAACACAGATAAACCAAGTGCTTATACGTGGAGCAATATGGTAACAACATTTGTATGTCCTTGTGTAAACCAATGTTTTTGGTGTCTCTATGATGGTATCTCTATCGTGGAGTCTCTTTTCAGAATGCATACGTGTTTTTATACATAGCCAGAGTCTTGTTTGTTCGTTCGTTTGTTTGTTATTTTTTTTATTATTGGACGAGATAAGGAGGTAGGAAAGGGATTGGAACCATTTCTACTGTATGTAATTCATAAATCACAAGAATTATGAGTAAAAATGAGACAGTCCCACCAAAAATTAGGAATAATATTTACAAATGTATTTATTTATTTTAATCAGTACGTATCTATTCATTTGGTTTGTTACTTTTTATATTTACATTTATCATAGTACCTATTTTGATTAGCCTGAGCTCCAGTAGTTTGAGACTGGAGCTCAGGCTAGTTTTGATATGTTTTTGTTCGAATCAGATTGTTAGTGTGTTTCTGTGGAAATCCATATTTTATAAGATGTTCATGCAAGCATTTAGTAACAGTTCCCAATGCACCAACTATCACCGGCGTAAATATAAATTTATATTCGTGGTACATCAATTGTAAATTTTGAATTAAGTGCGCATAAATATTTTCTTTTTCTGTAACTTTAGTAGATGTCTGCAGGACAACTGAATTCTATAATATTACACGTTTTTTCTTTTAAATTCCATACAACCAAATCGGGTCTATTATGGGGAACCTTACACGACGTTTTTATTGGTACATTCCACCAGTATTCGTAGTCCCCTTCGTTTATTATCGATTCGTGTGGGTATGATGATGTGTTACTATTTTGCTCGGGGTTGTGGAGTTTCCTTATTGCATTAAACGTAGCTTTTGCAACGATATCATGGCGGAGGGGAAGATAATACC
>JAULBZ010003300.1:0-16725 GCA_032360805.1 Neoturris breviconis
CTAGAACTAAAGACGTTTTTTTAGTACTGGGTGAAAAACCACTAAACCTTGACTTTATTTATCCTGGAAATTCATCATGGGAAACGTATTTGCCGCCCATCTGGAAATGAAAATCTCAAAATTTTCTAGTCAGCCCCCATAATGGGGGGCCTCGCATAGATATTATAGTCAGTTTTCAGTAATTTAAAAAATGCTCTCCCCAAAAAAACTCTGGATATGGCACTGGCCTATACCCAGGAACCTAACAATCCAGGCGACTGGTTATATGAGCATCTTTCAATAAAATACTCACGTAGGAGAGTGTTACAATGTAGCTTGAATGAACCATTCAAGAGAGAAGTCGATGCATTGTACAAATGAAATTAATAACGTGTTCATTTCGTTACGTTTAAAGCACGATTTCCATTCAGCGATCATTTCCGAATGGGCAATTCTTTCCTCACGGGATTCTAACTTTGAGAAATTTGATTGGTCAAACATTCCATGTAATCATTGGCGAAGGATAATTTGATAACAGTGATAAAAGTCAGTAAAATTGACATTAACCTAATAGAAGGAAGATAAACAGTTTCAACTTTGTGTCAGTAATGGTAGCTCCTATAATTAACCCTAGTTTAACCGGGGGATAATTTTTTTTATATCTCTAGAACCGTTTATGCTATGCAGCTGAAACTTTGGGACATTTAATATAATTTTATTACTGAAACTGTAGCGAAAAAAAAATCCCAAAAAAATAATTATGCTGAATGTGAGTCATGAGTGAATTCTCAGGTACATGTACCTTGTTTTTAACAACTTTTTTTGCTAATTTGCTATAAATTATACAAAAATCATTGTACATAGTTTTTCACTCTTAGGGTTCAAATAGCAACTTTCTTTCATTATAAACCGGTTTCCTTTGATTTCCCGCTAATTACGCAATTATCGCAAAAAGACAATGGATATTTTAAAAAGACAAAAGACATTCTGCATATGCATGAACATGCTTGAAACTAAACTCTCTTTTTCTTTCATGTTTTGTGTTTTAAACAATCATTTGCTGTCAAATTGAGCTTAAAAATCACTCCTAACTAATCTATGTTTAAAGATTTATTGGTCAGGGTAGTGAAAAATACAATTTTAATTTTAAATGAAAAATTGTGACCTCCAAATTTTACCCGCATGATATCAAATTTTTTAAAAAAATTATACAATCATTTAGGTGAACACAATAAGTGCCTTCTGACATACAAACAAGATGTAAAAAAAAATAATGGTATTTCATAGCAAAGTTAGCAACCATGTCAATCCATGTAAATACCAAATGTTCACAACAATGAGTCATTAAGACATGATTCTTTATTTGTAGTCCAAAATTAACCTGTAATGATTATTTGCATCACTTAAAACAAACAAACAAACAAACAATATTTTGATAAATATAACATAAATACAGCAAATGGCACAATTGTTGCTTGTCACTGACTTTAGTAACACAGGACTGTCAGTTAAACTATTATTTAAATATGAAAAAATGGGTGTGGCGCAGATTAATATATTGAAATTGATAATGATGATGATAAGAATGTATATACAGATCATTGGATTTGTGATATAAACGGGCTGTGTTCTTTTCTTTCTTTGTTGCAAAGGTAGTGATTTTAAACAATGGCTAAAAATTGATGCAAAATTGATCTGCGGCTGAATCGGTATCATGTTTTACCAAAAAGAGAAAAAAAATGACGAAATGCAAGCGAGAGGTTCTATCAGATTTATACTGACTTTAACTAACGACTCTGCACTAGTGAAATATGTATAAGTATGTATAATTTATACCTTGCTAGAACGAGTAGAAAATTGGCTTTCTTGTGGTGCATGACACTTGTCTCTAGCTCGCATATCTCTCTTAATATCATCGGATAAATCTAGATTTTTGTAATTAGCATCATTATTTACGTACAAGGAGAACGACATTCTTCTTCATTTGCGATAGAAGTCTTACATGTTAGCTATTGCATGTTTCACTTTCTCTTGTAGAATAATTATACATATATTCATAAAAAACTTTATTTTAATTTTACACCTGGGTCTTTCACAGAAAAACATCTGTGCTTCTAATTATGTAAGAATTGTGCTAAATAAGAGTATAAGTCTCGTCTTTGCACGCGCAAACTTGTATGTGACTCTACACCACAAATGTATTAGGCTTGTGGAGAAGAGTTTTAATATTATATGGCCCTCCATCACAGATGTTTTCAAACTTTATGTACTTGTGAAGGAGAGTGCTTTCAGCATGCAAAATTCAACTTTACTTTCATATTATACATATAATATCCAACGATAAAAATAGCAGCGAGTTATAAAGGCGCCCATATGTGTAAAGCTCCATTGAGGGTATTAGTAAATTTGTGCTCTTCTAAAAATGCAAATTTTCCTATTCTGCAATTCGTCTGTAATGGTCTTTCCCGATTTCTGTCACAAAACAACTAAAAAACAGTTTGATATCACAAATAGATGCGTCTACATTGAGTTAATAGATTGCGACAAACACGAACGGGATACATTGCATGTTTTAAAGGAAATTATTCATAGCTATGTACCACAAATCCTTAAGCCCGTCATTATTTCAAACACTGAATACATTATATATGTGTTGAAAAACTGACATTTTCAAAACTTATTTTAAATACTTCATGAATAATAAAGTACCTATATACCACAACTGTTAAATTTATAATCTTTTTAATGTTATATAAAACAGATAATGAACTTAGAAATCAGAACACAGTATACATATATGCTGTTAATTTTGCACCTGTTTCATAGAGTGAAATTTCAAAAGTGTAGCTCATACTAAGTATTTTTTATTTTAGCATCTTCACTTTGCATTATGTGGAATGCTCATATCATATTTCTGCTTCGGTAAGTATCTCCGTATTTTCATGTTTCAAAGAATAAATACTTGAAGTGGAGGTGGAGGGTATTTGCACAATGAAACAAGCTTGTTGACCACTACATATACAACAGCTCAATAGAATCACTGTGGAGGAGTACTTTATAACCTTGAGCTATGTTTACCCCTCCACAGTGATTATTTGTTTATATCCCAGAACTTACGGATTGCATTTGAAACATAATTTTGATCAAAAATTACCTGTCAAAAACTAAAATGAAATTGGGAAGAAATGAGATCATGGACACAGTATACGTTTGTGAACAAACATTTTAATTTTGGATGTTGTATTTCCAGGTACAGATAGTGTGTACAATCTCATTAGTGTATTGGTGACATATGTGTCATTGATATTATTTGGTGGAACAATAAATCATGTTATTTTCACACTTATATTTCAAATGGTAAGACTCTCGTAGTTGATTAGTTCTTTTAGTACAAAGAAACCAATTGATTGCAAACTTGTTAACTCGACACTCTTCTTTGTAGACCTCTGATAATATAGTTACTGCAAAGAAATTGACTGAGCAACACATGTAATCAGTTCATTAAGATGGTAAATAAGACAATTACTCACAGCTGTAAATACTTGAATCAAATTTGAGAGTGAGATCTAAAGATCCAAAAGAAAATAATATTCAAACTCCCAAGTCCGACCTATAGGGTCCTGTGTGTCCCACATTGTCTCTGGAATACAGGGTTCCGGATCCCACTTTTCCAGTATGTTACGGTAATGGTGTTTATCTAAATAGAAATAATGTGCAGCATATTTTTGATATCTGTCTGTTGTAGGGCTACTTATTTGCTGCATATTTGTACCACGCTTCTGATGGATATGATGTTAAATGGACAACTCCTCAATGTATATTGTGTTTGCGACTTATAGGTAAATATTATTTACATATTAGTTGTTATCATGTGAATAAGAGTATGCTGACAAACTTGCGATTGATACAAAGAAATCAATCAATTGCAAGATGTAATTCTTTCACTAGATACTTTTTGACACTTATACGGTGAGGACTGCCTGACTAAAAGCGAAGGCATAATAGTGGAACACTTAATTCACCTCCTTACTTTCATCACTCAAATTTCTTCAAAAATTCGACCCAACTCAGCCTAATAATGATTGGACCACTTTATTCTTGTGTGAGTTTTGCCCCAGGGTAAAAAATCACTGGTTATATCCAGTTTTCAGAACGCTTGTGAATGATCTTCTCCCCAGGGGCGAACCAATTTTTCTGTATACTCATTAAAAACATGCTCAAATATGCTATTTTCACCCTAGAGTGAAATTCTTTATCCCGCCTGTTACCTGTATACACTTATAAGAGTTTCTTGAGATCAGCAATGCAAAAATGTGCGGGACCTTAAAATTTGTGTTCTGTACTTGCAAAGCTGTAAACTATATTTAAAAACACTCAACAGGTAATATGCAACAGTTATTTTCAGATGTGGAGTGCGCCCCCTTAACTAATGTTATCATGTGAAGTGCGACCCCTTAACTAATGTTATCATCTATGTACAGAACCCTTAACTAATGTTATCATCTGTGTATAGAACCCTGTAAAAGTTTGTTTCAAGAAGAAGTAACGACTTGAAACTTTAGGAGTATATTATTTAGTTATTAGACACATACCGGTAAAATTTCTTTGACCCGTACAGCTAACATTTTTTGAGTGTAACCTAATTTGTTGAAATAAACGCATTCTCAGAAACCCACCAATGAATAAGTTTGTTTTCCTGGTGAAATCCTTATAAAGTGATTGAAACTTTCAGTTGTTTATCCACATGAATGGAATTTGCTGACTAGTTTTCGGATAAAACTTGGAAGACATAATAATGGTAACTTTGAAAGAAATTTTGGTACCCCGTACAGGCTAAAGACATCATTTCCTTAAAATTATTTTGGCATAGCTATGAAAGAAAATTCGGTTGTCTTTCAGAATTTGAAGACAGAATTATCATGATTTGCATAAAATGGCCAATTCTTTCACAAGACTATTGACTATTTTTGCAATGGTGGAAGAGATTAAAAGTACTTGTACCAGAGAATTATTTCCTAGGGGTTTTGTACTTCTAGCAGCAGTAGTGTTTGAGACCAATTGGGAGGGATTGCCCTCCTAGTCTTAATATGGTTTGTAAAAGGCCCAGCAGTTATAGAGTTAAAGGTGGGTTCCACTTCATGCCGACGTGGTTGGGAATACCTAAGTCTGGTATTTTGATTGGCTGACACATTTTTTGTTCAACCGGTAGTTTAATAAAGTTGAACTACCATTTGAACGAAAAAAGCGTTAGGCAATCAGAATACTGTAGTTTACATATTTGCTTGCAATCACGACCAAGTCATGTGAAGTGGAAGCCCATCTTAAACCTTAGGACAACAAAATAAGACTGCTACATCCATTCTTTCTAGGTCTTGCATGGGATTGCTATGATGGGAGACAGAAGAAGGTTTGTTTAACCTATAAGTGAAACATAAAAAATATATTTGCAAAAAATGTTATACTGCTTGTTGCGACTGGTTTGTCTATTTTGTATAATACTCACTTGTTTACATCTCTGCTATCAATAATTAACTACAATAGAGTACAAAGAAAACATAGGCTGATTTATTTTTAAAATCTTTTGTCTTAAATTTCAGGAAACATTAAAAGGTGATTTGAAACATACTTGCTATGAGGGAACACCAACGCTGGTAGAAGTAAATATTTCTATTGTTTAATTTTTGAAGCTTCTGTGTATACCTCTTATATAATTGTCTCCGTGTATATCTCAAAATATTAAATATCATATCTTTGTGAAACATTAAAAGAACACGGATTTATAAGCAGAGATATACAGATATACAGCCACTCTTCTGGACTGGGCCTGATTTCCGATAGTCAACTATTCAGGCCATGAAGTATTATGCCTGAAATTCCCAATTATCATCGTTTTGTTGTGTTTTTGGGCCTAGTGTATAAGGGTGAGTGGACATGCTGCAGAAATTGAGATAGAGTTATATGGAAAAGTTGAAAAAGTTATCGAGAAGACAGTACGTTGGACATTTTTCATTTTCTTTACGTTTATTTTCAGATTCTGGGATATTCATATTTCTTTGGTGGATTTATGGCTGGACCACAGGTAATGTAGTTCTCTAGCCTGGAAATAACTGTTCGAATTCACCTGTGAAGGGGCATTTTTAAGTACAATTTTCAGCTTAATAAAACTTGGTGCTTGCCCTGAAATTGTGTTATGTCACTTGATGTTGCGTCTCAACTCGTAAATGATGACTTCATGTTTTGACAAATTTCTTATTTGGAGTATATAAAATCTGTGTATGAAATCCCACTTAAAACCTTTACAATGATTGTTGCATTGCGTGAATTCCGACTTACATTTTTATTATATTTCAGTTTTCATTTCAAAGATACATCAAATTTATTGAACATTGTCTTGTTGATGAGGAAGGTCTAAAAGCACCAAATTCAAGGTATACTAACATCACTCGTCAAAATAACAGCAAATAAACACTGGTGAAGAGACTTGCGAGGAGACTTAAAAGCTATGCTTAACATCCCTCTTCTTTTTCAATCATTGAAATAGTATTTAAAAGTTAGATTTCACGATAGTAACAAGAGAAAAGACATAATTTTAAGATTTAGCATAACACCTTTCAGATAAAAAAGTTTTGCCAACTTTATAATGAGGTGTATTCTAAAAGCCTTGTGCCAAAATTTAAGTGAGCAAATAATTACTGTGTAAGGAGTAATTATTGTGTATTGCTTCAGGTTACATTGATGTGAGTGTTTTTGACTGCAGCAAATTTCTTGATTTTTTTTATTTAGATTTTTTACTGCTTTCAAGCGCACTGTTGGTGGCATCCTCACTGCAATAATATTTGTTATATTTGATCCTATGTATCAAGCTGATAGTTTGCTCAATGATGAGTTTGCGGTATATAGTTATTTTTATTTTCACCTACGTTAATACTTGAGAATTGTGCACCTGGAAGTTATTACCCATGAGTACTAATATTAAATGTTATTTTCTATGATGTCTATATAGTATTTCTCTACATTTTCTTCATAGTCAAAATCATTCTTTGGAAAGACTACCCAGATGACTTTAACATATCATATTCACTTCTGCAAATACATTACAATATGGTTTTTTTCTGTAAGTATATCATGTTCTGATCCTACACATACCAATTATAACAAGTTTATTGACCTATCACCCTTCTGTCTTCTGATTTGCCCTAGCCAAAATTTGAAAACTAACGTGTAAATAAATATTGCTGCGATAAATTTACAATATTTTTTGCAACTTAAAAGACTTTATGTGCTTTTTTATTTGCATCACAGACAAAGATTTAATCCGATAAATTGTTCCATTAAAATACTAAAATAAGAGAACTCAATGGCCCATGTAGCCTATTATTTGCAGCTTGAAAACAATTAAGAGGTGAAGAAAGTCACTGTATATAAGTACTGTTTGTCATATTTTTGAAACAGATTTTTAGGTTTTTGTTTTTGATAAATATAACAAGCCACTGTGTATAACGTCTTTCTGTCATTTTTAGAAACTAATCACAATGGTTTTTGTTTTATATTAATGTTTCTGTAGAATCGCACATTTTAATTGGTTGCGCTTTTATCGTTGTGATAAAAAGTAGAACAGCTTTATACTTTTTGTCGCTGGTCACACAAACAAAAAAATTGCTACATCCATGTTTTGTTTTTACACCAAGCGAAGTTTGGATGGACTATTGCTATCATATCAGAAATTTGAATTCTGTTAGGGTTATGATCAAAATGATCAATTTATGATTTTTGTTGGCTTTAAAAATATTTGAATTTTTTTAACTGTTTATAAGGATTTGACCAGAATTGTATTTGGACCTAGAATTTTTTTTTTAAAAAAAAATTTTCTATGAGACTTGACCATGAATCTTTTTTGGCAGCCATTTTGTATTTTAGGGAAGCTCTCTCCTCAATGTTTTGAGATGATGAGTGATATTTGTTATAAAAATAGTTTTTTAAAATTTCAAGAATTGAAGTCTCCACTTCAATTTTGCAATAAATATTAATGTGTATTAATACATCTACTTTAATTACAGTAGTACTATCAAGTGACATTTTATTAATATTGGTTAACAGTAACATTATAGTGATTAGGTAATGTAGTTCTCTAGCCTGGAAATAACTGTTCGAAATCACCTGTGGAGGAGCATTTTTAAGTACAATTTTCAGCTTAATAAAACATATAATAAAATTAATTAATTACATACCCCCAATTCAAACTAGAAATAATGACAATATACTATAATGACTATAAAAAGATAATAAAAACATTATTAATAGCTCTCAGTGCAAATGAGGAATATAATGAGAATACACAATTCAACAGAGAAAGATCTTTTTAATAAAAGAATCTTATAAAAAAGGTAAAGAATGATAAAAAAAAATAACATTCTTCTGTTACATTGTTCTATTCTCCAGTGCTTCATAACATCAGCTAGTAAAAACCATTCTATATTTAAAATGGATATATTAAATAGAACTTAGGGCTAGTAAATACCATTATCCTATGTATAGAATGTATAATGTATCTTTAAATAAATATATAATAGGTTGGTATATACATTTTTCAGACAACATTACTATTGTTAAAGCATGTATGGTTTCAAAGCACATGCTATATTATACATGTATTCTGAATGTAGCCTGTACCATATACCAATTCTTTAAAAGCACAACTAATACTATTCTCTATTTTTTGCTTGGTGTGTGCATAATGCTATTGCATACAATGTATGTATGCAATTCATATCCACTGGAAGAGTGGTTTTTGAGCGTTGCTTTAGATATAATTTTACCTTACCTCGTGTTCCAATTGTTTATTGAACTTAATCTTTATCAACTTAGTAAAGATGTGAAATCCTAATGCCATGTAAAATTTGGGTGTTTATCCTTGATATGAAATTTCACTACTCTCCTCCACAGTGACTTTACATAATCTTACCTTGATAAAGGTGTTCCAATTGTTTATTTGACCTGAAACTTTATGATCTTAATGAAGACATATTTCAAACACTGTGTAATGTGTGTATGCAAATCATATTTATGTGCTTATGTTTAACTTTTACTTGGTTTGGTGGGCTACTTTCAATACCGTACCTTTGATTAGAAAAAATGCTACTGCGCATTTTTTGTTGCGACAAAATTTTATTCGCGCAATCTAATTTGCCTATTGGAGAGCACAAAAGCGATAAAACTGACACTTACTAGTTTTAATATAAATCTATTTGACACATACTGACGTGAACACCATAGCTCTAGTAGATCAAAAGATATGGGTCATAAACATGTTCTATTGTTTTCATACAAACACTAAATGATTTAAAAAGAGCAATTTTTAGGTTTTATTTAGTTTTTATTTTATTTAGTTTATATTTTATTCATGTGAAGTAATTTGTTGATTGTTGGTTTTATATAATTTCACATCTGTGGAGAAGTGTTAATTTAGTAGCTGAAAACTACACTCCAAATACTCCTCCGCAGGTGTTGTTCGACATTTTTGTCTTAAAAAGAAATAAAAAAGAAGCCAATGAGTTTCTAACGTGTTGGCATAACACCTTTCTCACAATAAACATTTTATTTTATGCTAGGAAAGTATTTGTACGATAGTTGGATTGAGTTATAATGGAGTAAAAGATGGAAAATCCAAATGGGACGGTGTTAGAAATTTCAAAGTACGAAGAGTTCTCTTTGGTCCCTTCTTTCAGGTAAACATTTCAGAATATTGAATCTGCTCATGTCTGAAAATAACTGCCAGACATCATCCATGGATAATGTCCTGTAGTTATTTTAAATCCTCCATGTAGAGTTTTTTGTAAATTGGTTGGTTATTTATAAAGAGACCTACAAACTTAATTTAATGATACTACAGCTGTCCATATCTGTTGATACTACAACAATTAAGAGAGTTAGCATGACAGCTGACCATATCTGGCTTATGAATTGCACTAAATAATGTACAATTCCCATAAATTGGTTATAAACTACAATTAACCTTCACAGATACAAGAAATAAGACATTATAAGTATGTTGTCATCTGTAGTAACTCCACAATAATGTAGTAATTCTGCTATCTGTAGTAAGATTTCAATGCTATTTGTAGTAACTCTGCTATATGTAGTAAACCAACGTTAAGAATAGTAAAACATGGAAATGTAACATTTTTACCTTTACTCAATTTTGTATTATGTATTATTAACAGCATTAACAATAAACATCAACTAGAATATGATTAATATGAGAAGTAGATAGAAAAATGTGATATACAACAGCTGCACACACTTCACCATTTAATCTTGAACAGTAGAAAACGATAAAAACACGATTGCTCAAAGTAAACAAACCAACCTTGTATGCGTTAATTTTAAAGTACTACTGCTTACGCGCAGATCAATAAATTAAGTAATTAACAATATAAATAGGTGAGAAGATGTAATTCACTAATGTGTAAATAGCACGTCTTAATTCTACTAATGTGTGAAAGGCATGTCTCAAGTCAAATTAAGGCATGCGGTTAGTGGTGTGACACCACATGTCTTGACAGTGTAAGACGGGCTAAACACAGCACTCCTGTGTTTTATTCATTGAGAAGACTGTTATATGTACTATATTGTATGTTTAGCATTAACGTAATATATTTTAATATATTTTACTCATGTTTACATCAAATTTGCTTTATTTCAACGGATTGCAAATATGATGCTCCAGGCTATGCCATGAATATTTAGGGGCATGTGTGATGATTCGCATGCGCTGGAGCTTCTAAGAGCGTGTGATGGTGTGTGATGTAAAAATTGATGATGACATCACAAAGGGGATTTTTTTATTTATTTATTTTTTACTTTCTGTGCAAATTGGCAAATTCTGAGTCGAAATATGACAAAAAGTTTGTGTCAAAAAATTGTCCTCATGACATTATTTTTTGGTATGCAAAATTGCTAATTCTGAGTCAAAATATTTAAAAAAAAAAAACATCCTCTAGTTTTTCTATGGGCAACGAAGACAATCTTTTCAGGTCAATCGACAAAATAAAAATATTTTTCATGAAAGTATATTGTCAGCACGGCAACACAGAAAAATATCAACGAGGTTATTTTTGTGCAATTTGGTCAGCTCCTTTTCCACATGCCTACAAGCCCAGATGCTTTTAATGAAACTGATCGATCTGGCCGCAACCAGAGGTAGAGGCCAGCCAAAGCTAACCAGTTGCGTTATACACAGGCACTGCAGGTGGATGTGGAACAATGCTGGGTCTGCAATTTAGCAGCAGCACATTGTAGGGAATTGGAGCTTCATTCAAAGAATGACTTACAGACGAGTGTACGAACAATCAATCTACTGTATATAATATGTTGCGATGTGAAGTGGTAAGATGACTACTGCGTAAATGAATAATTGTTTCGTTAAAACACAAGGAAATAAAGTTAAGAACTTCTTCTGAAAACACGAGACAAAATTAAAATATTAGCTACATTCTTGAAAAATAGTATTACTCATGAAAACGCAGGAAGAATTTACACACAAGTTTCTTAAAATAAGAATATGTTTCTTGTTTGCTTTTATCGTTTTGTCCTGTCTAGACATGATGTCAATACATTTTAACTTAACACTCGTACAAACAACACATTTATTGGGTTGAGTTGAATCTTTCCATTTTTAATCTTCAAAACATCTAATTCGCTTTTAAATAATTTCTGCCACTCTTTTTTTTGAAAACATGATTTAAAAACACGTAAACATTTGAAATTTAGCATTGTATTTTTATATTATTTTTTTTTTCGTGAAATAAACTCAAAACAGTAGAATTGGGCGAAAATGGACAAAGAGAGAAAGAGATATTTAGACTCTGTGGAGGAGAATGCTTTGTCAACTTTCTGCTCAATAGAATTGAGTGAAGTGAAAGTGTTACTTAATTATTTTTTTAACTCGAAAATAATTATCTATTCACTTCAACATCTAGTTTGCTTCCAGAACAACATCTTGGACTTAAAATGGCCGCTATTGATGATCACGTGGATGGCATTATTGTCCTCCAAATGAAGTAAAACTATGATAAGCATAACATAGCTGTTTTTTTTTAAGACAAGTGTTTTGTCAATTTAATCAATAATTACTGCATATTGCATTCACGTAATTGCCTTCGTCCAACAACAAAAAAACTCTGCAATTTTGCATGTGCGATCAATCGCACGTCTTGAACATTTGGAATTCTTTACCATTGTCCTGCTTTGTACCTTCCTATGATCTTTTAAAATTTAAGTGTAATGCTAATTCTCATCTTTCTAAAGTTAATTCTTATCTGTCATCTTTGTAAACTGTGTCATTTATTTGTAGCTTTCTGTCAGGTAGTGGCCTTGATGCCTTGTAGAGAGTGACTTATTAAAAAAAAGCAATATATTTCGCTAGTATGGGGTCGTAAGTTGACACCAGTAAAAACCTAACAGAATCTCTCTCCTCTCGCTTGCATTTTTTCTGTTCGGTAAGATACTGATCCCACCATAGGTCTTGGCACTGCATCGAATTTTAGCCATAAAGTTTTACTACATGTACGGGAGTTACTACATACTACATATATCATTTACACTTAACTAAATAAAGCTTTACTACATTTAGTAATGATGTTTACTACATATAGCATTGAAAATTTGTTACATATAGCGCAGTTACATGGTTTTTTGTTTATAAGCATCACTTTAATAAGCATTTACTGATGCTTATAAAAAAACATGTACTATGTATTGCAGTGCATAACAACATTTGTTTAACTTGCCAAGATCCAAACGTTGATGCACATTTTTTGTTCCGTTTCCATTCCACAGAAAATCTTCTGAAGTGGAAAATGACCTTAATGCAACATTTTGTTATTCATATTATATTCTTATTTAGGACATGCTTGAAGGATTCAATATCAATACTAGTCAGTGGGCTGGAAGGTATGTCAAATGCATCGTGCTGCAACCCCATTTTCAATGAATTGTTTTTTTTACATAACCCTGTAACATATAAATTTAGAAACACTTGGATCAAACTCAAGATTTCAGGAAATCATGTGTGGTTTTATGTATATAATGGTGCTAAAATGAGAAAATACAGTATACATGTATATAGGGTAGATACAGTCGGTCAAAAATTCTTATTGGTTACACTATAGTAATGGTATAGTGTATGTACGAAAAGGCTTTTTCATTTAAATCAAATTAAACTTGTGTTCAGGCTAGCAGGCTTCCTTCAATATAGACAGGGTGGCCGCAACTCATTGAAATCATGAAAATGTCATAGACATAGAACTTTTTAATCATGATTGCTGATATTTTTTCAGTTCTACATTTTCATTTGCAATTATTAATAACTACTGTGAAACTCCTGTCAAGATGGGTTGTGAGACTGAGCTAATGGTCATGGGAACTAGGTAAAACTCTTGTCATGATGGTTTGTGAGACTGAGCTAATGGTCATGTGAACTATGTAAAACTCCTGTCAAGATGGTTTGTGAGATTGAGCTAATGGTCGTGGATTGTGAAACTGAGCTAATGGTCATGGGAATTCTGTAAAACTCCTGTCAAGATGAGTTGTGAGACTGAGCTAATGATCATGGGTCATGCGACCAAGCTAATGGTCATAGGAGTTCTCTAAATAGTCAAGATGGGTTGTGAGACTAAGCTAATGACCATGGAAATTCTGTAAAGTGAAACTTGTGTCAAGATCAGTTCTGAAACTGAGCTATTGATCATGGGAAGTGAAACTTGTGTCAAGATGGGTTGTGAGACCGATCTAATAGTCATGGGAATTCTGTAAAATATCGCAGAAATTTGTTTCCAAATTTGAGTGCCCACCTTACTGCACCTTTAAATCTAATTTATTATTCTTTAGATACATATTCAAGCGATTGATGTTCCTTGGAAACAAGAATGCTTCTCAAATACTCACCTTAGTTTTCTTATCCTTATGGCATGGTTTCTACGTTGGATATGTTATTCTATTTCTTATTGAATTTCTTTTGCTAAATTCGGAGAGACAGGTAAACTGAATATACTGCTACATTGTGGCATAATTAACTGAATGCTTCTTTCAGCTGAAACCTTTACTGAAAAACTCTCATTCGTAGATTACATTCAACTATTATTTTCAGCTTGATAATTGATTGGCCCCTTCATTATAACAACAAAAGTGTAAATAATCACTGTGACAGAGTGATATTTTAGCATATTATCTTATATCTTAGCAAAATCTGAAGCTATTTTCAAGTATCCCTCCTCCACAGTAAATCTTTGCTTATTATTTTCACCACTGCTTGCTACTATTTGTTTTTACAGTTGCTTTTATTTTGTCAGTTTTCTATGATTTTGTGAACAATTTAGTTTGTCAGTTTTCTATGATTTTGTGAACATTTTACTTTGAATTTTGTTTGTTCATAAGGAAATTAATTCCAGAGAACTAATTAATTTTATGTTCTTATTTCTCGTAGTTTATATAACTTCATAGGTTAGGTTTTCCATCACATATAAATATTAAGGATCGACATGTGCTTAATTTTCAGAGGAATTTCAGGGTCATTACACTGAATAGTAGGTGTACAATAATGATCTTTTCTGGTATCACAGTGGTTTATACTCCCTCAAAGTATCCTGGGTTCAATTTTTGATCAAAATACAATGCTTTATGTCCTACTTTGATTGGTAACATGAGCACTATATTGCTGTGGTAAAAGGGAGATTGGTATGGAAAGGAGTGATGTCCTCCCATGTCATTGTGGATTTAATCTAATTTAATTATTGGTTTCCTAGATTGTATCGCTTATTGTTTTTATTTTTAGTTTTGTTCTATTTTAAAGAACATTTTCCACACAAGTTACAATGAGCTACCACTTCTTTTGAGATTGTCAATGCGAGCAGGAAATGCTTTATTTCGAGCATATGCATGTGCATTTGCTGCAACAGCCTTTATGTTATTACGATGGAGAAAGATAAAGCTGGTATTTTATTATTATTGTTCATAAAAAATTATTTGGATATTTGTTATTTTGGTTTTTTGATCATAATATTGCATTAGATTCACACAGCTCCGTGTACAGGTTTTTTGATCATAATAATGCATTAGATTTGCAGCTCCATGTACAGATTTAATAGCCAGTGTAGAGAATATAAATTGTCTGATAAATAACTTGACTCGCACAATTAAATAACACGACTTGCACAATTAAATAAATAATTAAATAATCAGAATGATTACACTCACATAAAAATGTTTTATATGACACCTGTCTTTGGGATTACTTTTTGCCCTGTCCAGCTTCTTCAATGAACAGAAAGTACCCATAAGAACAAGAAAAATGGACAAAAAGAAAGATTTTATAAAAGATCAAAGATAAATT
Organism: Neoturris breviconis; assembly: GCA_032360805.1. Lineage (NCBI taxonomy): Eukaryota > Metazoa > Cnidaria > Hydrozoa > Anthoathecata > Pandeidae > Neoturris > Neoturris breviconis. The sequence continues at coordinate 15,368 of JAULBZ010003300.1, forward strand.
CGTCTGAAATAGTATGATTGTGTTTAGATATTTCAAGTGCAAAACAGTTTTGATTGTTTCCAATGACATCATATTTTGCCTCATTGACCTATTGCATTGATTAGCCTGCAAAACAAAGTTTGGATGGACTATTACTATCACAACCTGACTATTACTAAGCAGCCTGCTTTTCTTATTAAATTGGAAACTTTTGAATATGTGAATTTTATGGAGTCTTGACCACATGTTAAGCAATATCATACCCAAATGATAAGGGGAGAAGTGGAGACTTTTTGGCATTTTGATATTTTATGAGGCTTCACATTCAACTAAAAGTTAACGAATACCATAGCCAGAAAGAGAGAAGTAGAGACTTTGACCATTAATATTTATTGGCATCCATTTTGTATTTTGGGGAAACTTCTTCCTCAATTTTGGAGATATAAAATTAATCAATGATAAGAATTTTTTTAGGAATTGAAGTCTGTTGTGAACATTAAAAAACAATTAGGGACTACGTAATACTATGATGTATACTGCATGTATGCAAATCATATTTATGTTCAACTTTCACTTGGTTTCGTTTCTTTAATTTTTAGCCCACTAAACAAAGTTTGGATGGGCTATTGCTATCACTTTTTGGCAGCGGCCTGCTTTTGTTAATAGACCATTATAAGAAATATAATGACAATACACAATTCAACAAAGGAAGGTTTGTTAATAAAAGAATGAATTGTTTTAGTGAATATGTAATCTTCTATTTCATTATTCTTTATTTTTTTTTAATTTTAAGTTTAAACTTAATAACAGATCATGACAACCACCTTTACTAAAATAATCTATAAAGTGTTAACTTAATAACAGGTGATGACAACCACCTTTACCAAAATAATCTATTAAATTAAGTGTTTTAACTTAATATATGTTAATATAAAGGAGCACTGTCTCGGTATTCGATTCAAATGTCACCCATTTTATTCAGTTTGTTGTCATAGAACGAGAAGGGAAATTTTGTTACTTGAAAATGCTTTCAAATGGACATAAACAGTCACACCTGCCTCCAATTTATGTTGCAAAATATCTAATATACACTGGAGTTACTCTAGCAATGAAAATAAAGTCACATTACAAATTTCTGCAGGAGAAATAACTGAAAAGACGAGAAAAACCTCAGTCAGAAGTCAGTATCTCCTATGTTTCTTCTCGATTCTTTGTGGCAACAAAAAATTTCTTTCTTTAAAAACATTGCCGAGACATTTTAAATTAAGTTTTCTTTATATTTATAGCACAATTACAAAAAAACTTCCAACACGATCAGCAAAACGACCACGAACGACTGCCATTTTGTAAACATTGTCGAAGAAATAAAATGTTTGAAA